>PVKH010003397.1:0-25095 GCA_004027955.1 Chaetophractus vellerosus
TCCAGCAGTTTTTGCAGTAGCAAAGTCGTCTAACACTTGAGTTACTTTTTTTTGCTATTTCGGCATCAAAATCCTAGTGGACTTTTTCAGTTCAGAGTTAATCTAACACTGACTCTTAAATTTTGATCTTTCATTTATCTAAAGTTTCTGTTTTGGTGATAAGAATTATCAAAAGAACTTTACTTCCCCCCACCACCGTGACCAATATTAGCCATTAGCTGCCTGTGTGATGTGTGGCATTTTATAAAGAAGAGAGAGGTTTTATCTTTTTATGTGACAGCTACTGACTCTCTGAGGTTAAGCAGAGGAAAGCCTAACCTCTTTGAAGTTCCAAGGCTGGTCTGTTGATATCTGCCTGTTAGCTAGAGGATGCACATTTGCCCCAGAGGTACTCACTTGAGTCAGATCTAGGCTGGCCCTTACTATGTACAGGCCTTAGCACATTCTCAAGTTACTGTATGCCAGGGGCCTGCAAGAGTGATTGCACGTGGGAAAAATAGTGACGGATACATTTGCAAACACCAGAGAGATAGTATATATAACTTAATTTATTGAACCATCTAAATCTGTTTGGCAGGACAGAGTCAGCCCATCAGAGCTGGAGGACAGAGGGCCCCAAAAGTAGATGGCTTGAACCGCCGGACAGGCCTTGTGAGTTCTTTTGGAGTGTTCAGCCATAAACAGTATAGGTACATAGAAATCTTAGAAAATGGGGGAAAAGATGAGATACTAACCATAGGAAAACAAAAAGGTGTGAGATGAAGGAAAAGTCATGATGGCACACGGTAGTGAACAATATTGACAGTCATTTCATAACATAAATACTGAATATTGTGCATTGTGTTTTGAGGAAGAAGTTGGGGGAAAAGTCTGAACCCTTTATGTACTATGCTATACGTGTATGCTTATATACTATATATATTATTACCTTGATGTCTAAAAGGAAAGATTAAGAAGCAACAGTTTAAGCATGCTGTTTAGATAGTTGGAGCTAAATTTCAGAAGAAATGACTAAGAGAGTTGAAAGGCTTACCTCATCTAGTGGCACTTGGCGATGGAGAATGGTTGGGCCAGGGACAGCTCGTTTGTGTTTTGTGCCTTGTAGTACTAAATGACTTTTTATACTATGCATATATATTCCTTTGATAATTAATTTTTAAAGCACTGATTGTAAGAGGTAAAATAATTGGTCCATGTGCAACACAATGAAATTACTTATTGCAAATTACTTATTGGAGACAATAAAACTTTTTATTTAAAAAAATCTGTTTGGGAAATAAACATGAATTTTTTTAAATTGACGTATACGAGTAAAATGTGTTGATTTTAGTGCAGTCCAATATGTTTTAACGAATGGGTATATACATGTAGCCAATATCATAATTAAGATGAGAACATTTTCATCACTCTAGACAATCTCTTCTTGCCCCTTCTTTCCAGAGGTAACTCCTGCTCTGATTTCTATGTCCATATGTTAATTTGTTCTTGCCCTTAATGTAAATGAAACCATGCAGTGTATTCTCTCTCTCTGTTTTTTGGTCTGGCTTCTTTTGTTCAACAAATGAACAACTCATCCATATTTTTGCATGTATCAGTAGTTAGTTTCATTCTATTACCATCTGAATCAATTGTATGAATATTCCATAATTAATTTATCCTTTCTCCTCTGATGAACATTTGGGTCATTTCCAGATTTTGACTTTTACAGATAAAGCTGCCATGAACATTCTTGTGCAAGTCTTGTTTTGGCCATATGTTTTCATTTCTCTTGGTAAATACCTAGGAGTGGAACTGCTGAATTGTAGTATAGGTCTATGTTTAACTTTGCAGAAAACTGACAGTTTTCCAAAGTACTTGAACCATTTTAGGCTCTCTAGGAATATATGAAAATTACAGTTGTTCTGTACTCCTTTTTATTAGTTTTTTAAGAAAATTTCAGCCATTCTAGGAGGTGTGTATTAGTCAACCAAAGGGGTGCTGATGCCAAGTACCAGAAATCAGTTGGCTTTTATAAAAGGGAGTTATTTATTTGGGGTAAAAGCTTACAGTTACAAGGCCCTAAAGAGTCCAACTCAAGGCTGCTTTCTCACCAAAGTCAGTTGCCACATGTTGGTTGGTTGATCTGTGTGAAGGTTCAGCCTTCCTCTCTCTGATACAGGCTGGCATAGGGCTTGTTTCTTTACGAGCTTTCTCAGCTGCAAACTATCAGGTGAATGGCTTATCTCTCTGCCCAGCTGCAGGATCAAATTTCTCTTCTCTGCCATGAGTCTTCTTGAGTGAGTGTCCTATCAGCCCACCAAAGGGGCAGGGACTTTACCCGAGTAATGCCTTAATAACGTGGTCTAGTCAAAGGCCCAAAATTGATTTAATCAAGTAAACTTAAAACCTTTGAATTTAATACAAAGGGTAACACACTCAGAGGAGCACACCAATTTACAAACATAATCCTTCTCTTTTTGGGGGGTTTATCAATAATCTCAAACTGCCACAAGGTATATAACGGTATCTGTTTTTGGTTTTAATTTCCATTCCCTGATGATCAATCCTGAGTGTCTTTTCAAGTGGCTTTTGGCCTTTTGAGTATTTCCCCCTGAGATTGTATGGTAGCAGTGGATTGTTGGGACTCAAGGCAAATGTGATGAGATACTGAGACCTATTATCAGGCTGGTTAAAAGAAGTGGCTTATGGGGTAGCCAACATGGGGATCACGGTAGATATAAATTCCATTTTTATTAAATGAAGACAAGGCAAACTTCATTGTATTAGCTGTATTCACTATCATATGGACCATATATTTAAGAGACATTTAGTATCATGAACATATATCCTAGAATTTTGCCTTAGCCTTCACCCCAGTCCCTTTATTTTGTGACCATCTTACAAGTGAGACTATTTATTAAATGCTTTTGGTAGTAAATCCATTTGGGTGAACTCATGATGAACCCATCAGATGACGAATTAATTTCATTTTATGGTAAATAATATAACAAAGAATGACAAAGAAGCTTATATTTTTAGATCCTTATACTTTCCTCCATTCTATCTTTTTCATGCTCTGATCTCTCAGTTATTATAAGAAAGAGGAGGATTATTGGAATTATTTCTGGAAGATTTCTACAATATGCACATAGTGTATTCATTCTATTTTAATTTTTTCATTCATTTTTAGATTGGTTTCTTCATATTGAATAATTTGTTCTAATTGAGGAAACAAAATATATATATTTTTTCCACTGATGACCAACAGAACATACCCCTGCCCTCATGGAGCTTACATTCTAGGGAGAGGCTAGACTATTACAAACAACTAATATAATAGTAACATGAACCTAGTAAGTGCTGTAGATAAGAAAAAATGAACGTTTAAAGGGTTTGGGAGTTTGATGGTAGAATAGGGCAGATTGCAATTTAAAATATGGTGGTCAGAGCACACCTCGTGGGAAGTTGTTGTGAGCTGAGTCTGAAAGGGAGTGAGGGAGTTAGCTATGAGGATATCTGGTGGAAGTGCATTTCAGACAGGGGGATCAGCTGAGTTCCCAAGATGAGCTCCTGGAGTATGCCTGGGGTGGATAGACATTGTGGCTGGAATGGAGTGAAGAGAGAGGCTTTTAGGAAGCAACTGGAGGAATATGATGTAAGACCTTGTAGGCCATTGTGACAATTTTGCATTTACTGAAAGTGAAATAATTGAAGGAATTGAACAGAGGAGTGATATGATTTGACTTAGTTTTTAAAAGGATCATTTTGGCAACTGTGTTGAGGCTGGACCACCAGAGGAGAAAGGGGGGAAGGGTAGGAACAGAGGAACTCCACTTAAGAAGTCAGGACTGGGGAATGAATGATGGACTAGAGTAGACTTACTATTATTCTACTATAGACTTATTGTTATTCTAGCAATGGAAGAACTTTTATCATTGACATGGAGGCAGTGGCCACTGGAGGTTCTATGGGGAGGGAGAGGGAAAAATAGGTGTAATATGGGGACATTTTTGGGCCATTGTAATTATCCTGCATGGTGTTGGAATGACGGATACAGGCCATTATATATTTGGTCATCTTACAAAATTGAGTGTAGACCATAATGTAAACTATAATCCATGGTTAGTGGCAGTGCTTCAATATGGGTTCATCAATTGTAACAAATGTAGCATTCTAATGAAGGATGTTGTTAATGTGGGAAAGTGTGGGAAAGCAGGGAGTGGGGCATTTGGGAATCCCCTACATTTTTGTATGTAACATTTTTAACGTATTCTAAAGCTTCTTTGAAAAAAAGGAAGGAAGGGAGGGAGGGATGGAGAGAGAGAGGAAGGAAGGAAGGAGTAGACGTGAGAGATGAGGATGGTGCAAACCAGTGTGTAGCATTAGAGATGATGATTAAAAGTGAATTTTTTATATTTTTGAGGGAACTACAGCATTTACTGATATGTTTGATGTGGAATATTAGAGGAAGAAGAGAAAAGGATGTCTCTCTGTTTTGGGCCTGATCAATTTAGAAAACTTTAGGAGGAACAGGTTTTGAGGGGGGAATGGCAGGAGTTCAGTTTAGGGCATGTTAAGTTTGAAATGTCTACTAGGTATTCAACTGAAGGTGAGTAAGCAGGCTGGAGTTCAGAAGAGACAATGGAATGGGAGATACACATTTGCCGGCTACTGGCATTATGGATGGTATTTAAAGTCAAGTAGGAGACCACCAAGGAAGCGAGGGTTGATGGAGAAGAATCAAGTACCAAGATCTGAGCCTGTGGCCATTCAACAGTAAGAGGTCATTAAGAAGAGGAAAAACTGTCAAAGGAAGCTGCGAAAGAGCAATCGTTAAAGAAGAAAGAAAATCAAGGATCTGTGGAGCCTTGGAAGCAAAGGAAAGAAAATATCAAAGAGGAAGAGTGAGCAACTGTGTCATGTACTGCCAATAAATCAAGGAAGACAGGGCCTGAGAATTGGCCATTCTGGTGGCCACTGGTATCCACCAGAGTAGATTCATGGAGGGATGACAGTAAAAGCGTGGTGGGGGTGGGTTTACAGGAGAATAGGCAGAGAGAGTTAGACAATGAGCACAGACAACTTTTTCAATGAGAAAAGGGCAATAACTGGTGAGGGAAATTAGGTCTAAGAAAAGCTTTTGGTTTTTGCTCTTTAGATGGGAGAAATAACAGTCTGCTTTTATGTTAAAGAGTATGATCTAGCAGAGTACTTCTCAACTATTTGTAGTGAAGGACCAGTTTTTCCTTTTTATTTCCAATCATTTACAGTGCATTTGTATAAAATAATAAAAATGATTTACTAGGAAATGAAATGGAAAAAAACATTAAAATATAAACCAAATTATTATGTTGACTAGGCATAAAATTACTGTCAAATTCCTACAAAAGTTTCGAAGTGCTTATACTCAATTTCTGTACTTATCTCCTCACAGACTGGCAATAAATAGTTCACAGACTGGCATCAGAACATGGGCCACTTTTTTTGAATAGCAGTCATTTAGAGGAGAATGAAAGGTTGATGTAGGAGAGGGGAAGGAGAGGAGAGATGATATAGGAGAGGGACCCTGGGGTAGTGTTTTGAGTTGTAAGTGGTGTTTTGAGTAGTAATTGCACAAGTGGGTGATTGGCTTTGGATGGGATCATGGATTTTTCATGTATTCAAATAGACAGGAAGGCTGAGAACTTGGATGCAGGCACTGTTGGTTGGGCAAAAGAGGTGGTGGGAGGTAGTGGGCATATTCCATAGGCTTCCATTTTCTTGATGAAGTCAGAGACAAGGTCATTGTTTATGAGACCTTGGATGAGGTAGAGTAGAAAGTTATCTAAGGGAATGGGAGAATACATAGTATTAACCTAATATTTGTTAGATTCTTTTTAAAAAAATATTATTTTTCATTATACTTTCCAATTTCCCCCCACCTTGTAGGGCTTCCCACCCCAATGAGACTCTAAATCTCAAAGGCAAGGACAATATCATATTCTTTTTGCATTCAACA
Source organism: Chaetophractus vellerosus (assembly GCA_004027955.1). Classification (NCBI taxonomy): domain Eukaryota; kingdom Metazoa; phylum Chordata; class Mammalia; order Cingulata; family Chlamyphoridae; genus Chaetophractus; species Chaetophractus vellerosus. Next base: position 5,978 of record PVKH010003397.1, read on the forward strand.
CATCTTACAATTACTCTGTAGATACTCAGGAAATATTTATAAAGAGGTGAAAAATATCTTAGCATTTCTGAATTAATACAATTTTTGCTTTGAGTTGTATACATTTAGTTTTTATATCTATCTTTATGCTGCTATTGTAATTAAGGTGATGTTCTAATTTGATATACATTAATCGTTTATGCTAATCTTTTTGTGTTTATTATTTTTATAGCATTGCCGCCACGGACTATGTGTAAACAAAGAAATGGAATCACGGCCTGTAGATGGTGAATGGGGACCATGGGGACCTTATAATTCTTGTTCAAGAACATGTGGAGGTGGAATCAAAAGCACAACCAGGCTCTGTGATCGCCCTGAGTATGTCTTTTTTATGTCACTGTAAATTAAGATTATCTCAAGGCACCAGAAAGTAAACATCAGTTTCATTCACTTCTAAAACTGGAGGTCAGTCTGTAAGTTTCTGAGATTCAGAAAACTTCTGGAATACTTTAAGCCATATTACTTTATGTTTTGGTAGATCAGATCTTTGAAAAATTAAAATAAATTTCAGAATCTATTTGAGACAGGAGTCTTTTTCTTCTTTTCTTTTCTTTTTTGGTTTCTGATTTAGTCTAATTTGAGAAAATACGTATATGATTGACAGCCATATAATAGTATTTTCAAATTTTCTGTGTTTCTAATGAAAGACCTGACTCCCTTCATCAATGTTTGGGTCTCCTGAACAAAATATGGTTGAACAATATTTCCTTTAAGCCTTACCTTTTACCAGTTTTTAAATGTTTTGGGTAATTTGACATGTCATATTTTCTTTCTCTGCTCTCATGTTATAGATGCATCATTCTCTTTAGCTGAATGAGTACTGAAGCTTATCTCCCCCTTGTCAAACTATTTAAAAGAACTTAGAGATTCCATAAAGATTTTTAAATAGTGTTTCTCTTGTATATGATATATAAGCTGGTAAGCAATATGACATCCTCAAATACTTAAAATCTTATTAACAAGAGTTTTAAATACAGAAGTGTGACATTTTCTGAATAAACTCTGATTTAGTTCATGTGAATTTTAGAATAGCTAAATTATGCTAGAAGTTGTTATATGGCAAAAATTCTGATTGTCAGCATAAGTTGAAATATAGATGGCTATAGATTGATGCCATGAAACTCTTGAACCCGAATGATAAGTAGGATCTAAATGATGAATATCCACATAGATCTCATTTTTATTTAACATGATATTGTGTTATTTTGTTATCTTCTTCCTTTATTACATGTCTTTCCATTTCCAAAACATGAACAAATCCTCCTTTGAAGTTTTAAAATGAATTCCCATCATTAGTTAGTTCTTTATTAACCCGGTCAATAATAAGATACCATCTTTGGCTTCAGGGTGCATTATTTACCCTAAGGTGGATATTTTTATGGAATTGTTTAAAATCTCTATTACATGCTTCTGCTAAAAACAAAAAAGTGTGAGTGGAATGTCAGTAGTTTTCCAGATCCTGGAAGAAAGCGGAAGAGTTATAGAAGTAAATGGCAGAAATAATATTATACTGATGTGCTTTAAAATGTAATGAATTTGACTAGGCCAAGAAACGGAGGAAAGTACTGTGTTGGCCGCAGGATGAAATTTCGCTCATGTAATACTGATTCATGTCCAAAAGGCAAGCAAGACTTTCGAGAGAAGCAGTGCTCTGATTTTGATGGTAAACATTTCAACATCAATGGTCTTTCCCCCAATGTGAGGTGGCTTCCAAAGTACAGTGGGAGTAAGTAATTAGAATATTGCTTAGATGGAAACATTTTCTGAGACAGAGGAACACACAGTTTTATTCTGGTAAACCCAAATTTTGACTTTGGTTGACAGTTGCCATAAAAGATCGCTGCAAACTCTATTGTCGGGTTGCTGGGACCACTAACTTCTACCAGTTGAAGGACAGGGTTGCTGACGGCACTCCTTGTGGAACTGAAACGAATGACATCTGTGTTCAAGGCCTGTGCCGGGTAAGTACATTGTAAGTTTCTATTATATTTCACATTACTTAAAATATTTTTTCTTCTTGTTTCCTAACCAACTATTCCTTCAGGGTATGTTCTTATCAATTCCAGTAGAAGTGCAATCTTTGGTGATATCATGCTGTCTGTAGGAGAATGTGTAGGAGACTTGTGATTAGGCATTTCTCTGTTGTCAGGAGTGACTTGTGGGGGGCGGATGTGGCTCAAGTGGTTGGGCGCCCGTCTGCCATAGGGAGGGACCTGGGTTCAATCCCCAGGACCTCCCATTAAACTAAAAAAAGAAACATAAAAGGCACGCGTACTGCTAAGCCCTGTGCACGGGCAACCACGCAGCAAGATGATGACATAACAGGACAGAGACACAGGGAAGAGCCAAGACGAGACGTACCGAAAAACCAGGAACTGAGGTGGTGCAGGTGGCAGAATGCCTCTGTCCCACATTGGAGGGTCCCAGGATCAAATCCCGGTGAAGACTGGAGGAGAAGGATGAGAAGAGAGGGCAGGAAGCAGACACAGAGAATTGTCCAGTGAATGGACACAAAACCACAAACGGGGGTAGGGGGGTGGGGGGTGGAGTTAAAATGGATAAAATAAAATAAATCTTTTTAAAAAGTGACTTGTAAGCATTAATATTAGTTTGTGGATTTTGTTTTGCTTATGGCACTCAGAAGCAAGAGGAGAGACGAAGTCAGCTTCCTGAAAGATAGAAAAGAATAGGAAACAAGGGTTGTAAAGTCCTTTTACTGCTTCAAATGTGACCTGCTGTGGTGATTTCTTCCTGTGTTAAAAGCATTGCTATCTTCCCTCCTCCTTCTCTGCTTCTCTCCCTCCCTCCCTCTTGCCTCTCTCCTAGCAGACATGTGAAAATGAAAGAAATCTTATAAATATTATCTGACCATCTAGATGTCCAATACTTTTAGAAAATATCCTGGTGGGATTTGGGAAATTTTTGCCTTTATGTATAAAAGATTTTATAAGACCTAAAAAATTCCCTTACTTTTCTATTCACTTAAATTTAGAGGTGTATTCCAAAGAACTGAAAGAGTTACTGAATGTATGAAGAAGGCTGCTTCTGCAGGGTGATTGCACTTGTTCCTTGGAAACCAATGGAATAAACCATTTATTTTCACTTTTTTTCATTTGTTTGTTTTCTCTTTTCATAAATGCCACTTATTATGCTGCATATTAATTTTTTAGGAATAGATTTTTTCTTTCAGATGTGCTCAGTTTATTCCCAGAAATTTAAGGTCATGGGTTAAGAAATAACTTATGAAAGACATCTTTTTAGAGTTAGTTGTTCTGTGTTACTTTTATCATCATACTTGCCCCTTTGAATTGCATTTCTTTGAAGAATGGTTTTCAAGTTATGGTATAGGAATCACTGTCAGTGTTTGTGACAATGCAGATTCCTAGGTTTCACCTACAAGGATATTAATTCAGAAAACATGGGGATTTTAAATGCCACCCTGTGTGATTTTGATGCATTAGGTATGTGGATAAGCCTTTGAAAAACACTGCTCTGTAGACTTTGTGAGCAGATGTATGAAAATATTGATCTACAATGATATCCATGGATAATATTCTTTTAAAATTTTTTATAATATGGAATCTTACATAAATTGAAAGAATATTTGTGAACAGAGCTTAGAAAACTTTAAATCACATGCTTATAACGAAGCATTTTTAAAATGTGGGTTGTAATTTTTGTGTTTCTGAAGCAAGCTGGCTGTGATCACGTGTTAAACTCCAAAGCCAGGAGAGACAAATGTGGCGTGTGTGGTGGCGATAACTCTTCATGCAGGACAATGTCAGGGGTTTTCAACAGTGCCCATTACGGTAAGCTGTGAGTTTCTTTTTCTAAAATATATATAGTCATAGAGAGTACAATGAAATTATGTTAGTAATGGTCTGTTATTGTTTTGTCTACTCTATACCCTGAATCCAAAATGATGGTTAAATAAATATTTCCTAAATATAAAAAATTAAATCTTATGCCAATGATGTATGTTCTAGTCAGGGTTCTCTCGGGAAACAGAATCAACAGGAGAAATCTGTTAAAAATATAAGATTTTATAAGAGTCTCTCACGTGACCGTGGGGATGCACAAGTCCAGGTTCCGCAGGCAGGCTGCAAGCCAGGGGCTCCGATGAAAGACCGATGAAGTGTCCTCGATGAGTTTCTGGGAGAAGTTGACTGTCAAACGGCGAGCTGGGAAATTCTCTCTGAATGTTGAAATCACTTCCCTTTTATGGCAGTCAACTGAATGGCTAAAAGCATCATCCATTCTTGATCCAATCTCACTGATTGATGCAGATGTAATCAGCCATCCATGCAGTAAACTCACTGGTGATCGAAGCCCATAAATGCTCTTGTATTACAATTAGCCCAGTGCTTGCTGAACCAAATACCTGGACACAATGACCTGGCCGAGTTTACACATTAGCCTAACCATCACAATGTATCATCAAATTAATGAACTCATCTGCCCAAGGCAAATCTGATCCATAAAAAATATTAGGTGCAATTATTAGAGGAAATCAAGTACTATTTGACAATAATGTGAGAATAAGTACCCCCACTTAATGAGTACTGATATTTCTCATAGTCTGAAATGTGTATACTTAATGAATTTTCTAGGAAAGATGCTTTCAATTATTTTTCATCATCTGAACCATATTTTATGTATGATCTGGTTTATCTGTAGTGTTTCTTATTAATGATATATTGAAAATATTAACTGAAGGTGAAAGATGAAACCATTAAATGTGGATTGGGAATTATTGCACTTAATTTTCTAGGCAGTATCTAAACCTCAGATATAATTGGTATTTGGCCATGATTTCATATTTGTTTTTAAAAATGTTATGAGAATATAATGTGTCAGATATTTTCCATTTGAAAACTTCCAGGCAAACATTTTTTTCTGCTCATGGTAATCAAACCAGACCTCTAAAACTTTCAAAGTAAAAGTGCATTTTTCACAGCCTTACAAGTGTAAATTGTGTTCACATGTGTTCAAATACAGTTGTGTAAACTAGCATTAATGTCTTCAATTAAAGCAGAATCATTTAAAACACAAAATATGTACTTCTATCTATATAAAAGTATTACATTTCATACTTTGATGTTTATGAATTGTAATACAGAACTTTAACCTTATTTTTCTATTAGTTAAGATTCATTATTTTATGAGAATCACACACATTTGATGTGTTTTTATGACCAATGGCACACATTTTTCAAAGTGAGGACTGTGTTCATTGAAAAATACTTTTTATGTGTAAAACCACATACACCAAATTAGGATCAAATATTTAACCTTGCAAAACCTGTATTATGAATTAGTCAGTTGGCAAATGGAAAAAAGTGTTAAATGCATTTGCCAGGATATGAGACTAGCTTCTATCACATTTCTGCCCCCTGGTGGTGGCCTTCATTTTGTCACCTTTGCAGTGTTTTAGGCTTGCTTTCTTGAAAAAATGATACCAACGACAGGAATATTGAATGTAGTGATAATATTTTACAGCGACAAATATTGGTGAATTAAAATATTCTCATATAATTATAACCAAAACCTATATATGCATATAGTGTAAACAGAATATCATACTGTTCATCACATTTTATTTAAAATGTGTTGCCTTGAAGAGATGCAAATAAGACTGCTCTAAAAACATGGAAGGTAAACTCAATTCGAATTGTAAATTTAAACTCTTAAAATTTCCTCTTCTTGAGTTCATTCCATATTTATCAAATTTGGTATACAAGAAAAATAGCAACTTGTTTTATTTATGTGTTTAATAGAAGGGGAAAGTCCTAATAAACAAAGAAAACGAGAAACTTAGAAGAATAGCATTGCTATAGCTTAATTCATTGTTGACCTAAAACCTGAGCAAATTGGTTTTATAAAATATACATATTGTTTTCATTCATCTCAAGTAAACTACTTTTCTCCTGACAAGTTTGTTAGCAGACTTTTTAAAATAATGTAAACTTTGGGGGCGGGGGTTGATATACACAGTTATAATATACACTGAAAGCTTCAGAAAAAATACATGTTTCTCAATAACTTTCATTATTTTGCTGTTCCTTGAGTCTCTGGGTATATATCATAGCAATGATCAATTATTTTGTTTTCCCTGGATTTTCAAGTAGCGTTTAAAATGCTAAATTTTTTTACCATTAGAAATTATAAAATGTGAAAAAATTAGTCACATTTAACAATGAATATGTATACTTTATATCTCAGGAGCTAAAATTCTAGCCTCGTTCCCATTCTAGATTAAGAATTGTAGAAATGCGAAAAAAATAAGAATCCCCAAGTCACTGGGTTTGTAGACAACAATCACTTTTTCTCAATGCTCGGTAATTTGTATGACTGCCTTGATTCGAAAGGAATACATGCACTATATAATTTTTTTTAAATTAAAGTGAAATTAAGTCTGACTATGCTATTCAAATTTTCCCGTCATTTAGCTGTAATAGCCTCTTAGCCATCTGCTTTTTGTGAAATTTAACATGTATCAAATTACATTGCAGGTTATAACATTGTAGTAAAGATTCCCACAGGAGCAACAAACATTGACATTCTTCAGCACAGCTATTCTGGAAAACCAGAAGATGACAATTACCTTGGTAAATATTTCTAGTAAACAGCAGCCAATATGTGGTTCGTGTGTAATTTCATGGAGGTCTGCAGTTGGTGTAAATTCTTGGAAATCAAGAGCCCTTTGAGCAAACATGCAATTTTAGTGCATACCAAGCTTCAGTCATCTGACTCCCTTTACTTGTGTTTTTCTTGAGCTGGACAAAATATATCCTATTTTAAAAAAAACAAACTAAACTGAACTCTGAAAAGTAAATTTGTTTCACTGTTACCCATAGAAGTGTCTTAGATAATGAAATGCTATATTTACTCAATTAAAGTGGCATGTATATTTAGAACAACATCCTCTTCTATATCTTATCTTAAATTAGTTTTTGACCTCTTAGGAATTCCATGTCTTAAAAATAATTTTCTTAAAAGTTTCTACAATTTAGCAAAAATGTTCAAATACAACTTTTAAAAATCTCTTGTATTAAAGAAAGGGAGAAAGAGAACTGTGGTTTCATATTTTTGGATGTTAGTGAATGTAATCACAGTATATTTGTCCTTTAGTTATTTCCAGAGTATAGGCTCCATTTATGTTACTCATTTTTAGAAGTTAACTTTCAGATTTAAAGAGTTCAATTAGGCTAAAACATAAAAATAATGAACTTTATTGGTTAATTCAGTGTAATATATAAAGACACACATACACAGAAACACCAAATGTATTCTGAAATAATACTTTCAAGATTGCTTTTTTGGAAAGGTGTAATGTTTAATGTGAAGTTTAGCCATAGGTAACTTCTGTGCTCTCTGTGGGGTTACCAGGAGATGACAAACGTCATCCTGCCACTGAGAAACTATCTGGTACAACTAAGTAAAGCCATCAAAAAAAAATTGGTTAATATGGTGTTTTTATTCATGTGAAATTTAAAATATTACACACTTTTACAAACTTTTTCAACTTTTGATCCTGATGAAAAGCCTGTAAGGTCAAAACTTTATTTATGTCTATTATACAGTTTAGGAAACTGAGCAAAATGTTTGTCCAAGACCTCATAGCGATTTGTTGAAAACAACTTGTACTTAAACCCATTGTTCTATCATGAAATTTGGTTTTCTTTTACTACCACACTACTATGGACACCATGCAATTTTGTATTTAAAAGTAACAAATTATGAATACATATTATATTGTTCTTTATATAGATGCTCTTTTTACTTATTTAACAGGTTTGTATAAATAATATCGGTCAATGGAAAAGAGAGAGAGAACAAGGACGCTTGAATAGAGAGGGAACTCTAGAAGGGTATTTTGAAAAGCAATCATTAACATATGGATCGATAGTGATAGAGTGCCCCCCATAAATAAGACCCAGACATTTATATAGAGCATTGCATGACATTTTAGAATATTGGCCCTAGAGCTTTAAAGTTTTGTACAATCTTTCAAAGATAAGCATAAATGGAATGTTATGGGAGCTTGGCTGCTCTGTCTTTAACTGCCATTGATGACCAAGATTGATTTGGCCAATATGTCTTCTGGGTCAATGGTTTATTCTACTTTTCCACTCACTATTTGTCTTTCTGAAGCTCCTTGCTTCATCAAAGAGAGAACCTTCCAAGATAGAACAGTATAGGGTGAATTTAATTTAATATCATTAGCTGATGTGCTGAAGTTTCCCTGCTTATGAGGAAAATAATTTTACTTATATCTAATTTTACCTAAAGTCAGTTAACAGTACAGAAAATACCTATTTAAATTTTAAAATTGAACTCATTTTAAGGAAATAAATTTTAACTGACTTTACTATTTTGTAAGTAATACTTTATTCTTTTACAGCATTATCTGACACTCAAGGGAATTTTCTTTTGAATGGAAATTTTGTTGTAAGTATGTCAAAAAAAGAACTCAACATACAAGGAGCTATTTTTGAATACAGTGGTTCTAACAACTCAATTGAAAGAATTAATAGTACTGATCGACTTGAAGAAGAACTTGTTTTACAGGTAAATTCTCAGTAGCTGATGATGACTTAGTTTAATCATATCAGTAAACTGTGATGGTGAAGTTCTTAGCACTTATTATTAAATATAAATGATGTATTTTAAATATATATCTTTTGTGAATTAATTGTATGCCCCTTTGTATTTTTATTGAGGTTTTGTGCGTAGGTAACTTATACAACCCTGATGTACGTTATTCCTTTAATATCCCTGTGGAAGAGAAGATTGACCTGTTTACATGGGATCCATATGGTTCATGGCAAGATTGTACCAAAATGTGCCAAGGTACACTATACTGAATAAAAGAGACAAAATTTTGAAAGTGCATGCTGCTGTACTTTAGATACTTTTGAGTCTGGCTATCCTGGAATCTCCCCCACTTTCTACACATATACACACACAGACACGCAAACATCGTCTGTCTCTGTGCCACTGCTCTCCACCCACCTTGTCTTGAGGTATCAAACATTCTTTCACTCTTTTACTAGCATTCCCTGACCACAAGTTAATGTACTTTTGCTGATGGCACGAACAACTGAAGGGAGCATAGTGGCAAGTGGAGAAAGGGAGATTCACAGCAAGGAAAGAAAATGGATGGACTGGAGTCTTTGTGTAACTATAATTATGGATGGGTGTTTGTATAACGTTTGATCAATGCATTAAACATTTACTGAGGGACTGTTTTGTTTCAGATTATTAATAAGTCATTCTGCTTTAATGTTTTAAAGCCCAGAAGGTAAAACAAAGGCGTGAGTAGATTATCTTAAGTTAAAATGGTAAATGCAGTGCTACAGGGATGCACAGAAAGGAGCACAGTAAAGCATGTGGGAGCAGTTTGTGAGGATTGATGCTAAAGATGTAGGGAAGTTTTTTTAGAATGGAAAAAAGTTCCCATAGGGAATAGTAGAAAGGTTTGCGAATTAGGGGAACAGTGGGTCAGGGCAGAAGAAACTCAGGACAGTATGGAAATGGGCTTATAAGAGAATTAGGTGGCTGGAGGCAGGGACCACAGATGATGGAAATGTGAGGGGCAGTGTAACGAACTGACCTCAAGGTTGCAAAGGAGCTGTGGTGTCTCCTTGAGAAAAAGGCACAGACTTGGTCTCATGTGTTGGGACAGTGGCACCCAGATGGGCACAATGGAGCAGGTCCTGCCCTTACTATTTGGTTAGTGTCTCAGTTGGAGGGAGACAGTAGTAGATGACACAAGGTAGCCTGGGATAAACACTAGAGGAAGGGAAAAAGAGCTGTGATAACAGGAAGGAGGAATTCAAACCCTTCACAGAAGAGGGAGCCATAATTCCAGCACTGAGTGGGTAAGCTGATCTCTAGCAGTGCATTGGGGAGCTAGAAGAACAGAAATCTAAACAATGGGTGAATGAACAAATATTCTAAAATTCCCTGAATACAATAAGTAAAGAATAACATGACCCAAAATGGAAGATTGCACAAGACACAGTGAGATGGTTTGGGAATCCAGACCAAGAGAGGTCTCTTAAATAGTCACGCACAGGGGAAAAGGAACTGTGATGTTAATTTTATTGTCATATAGTGAACTGTGATTGTATTCTTTTTTTGGCATCACTTTTTGTTGTTTCAAGTTAATTTCTCTCAGTTTTGTCGTTTACTTGTTTTCTTTTGCTAAAGTTATTAGTCCCCAAACTTTCTGTCAAACTATAAATTTTGTCTTCTATTTTCAAGCACATTATTTAATATATCAGTTTCACTTTTTCTTGTAAACATTGCTACCGTGGCCCTCTTTTCTCTTGTCCTTATTTGTTCATGTTGCTTTCTGGACCTGTTTGTTATATGGCTGCCATTTTCCTATTTCCCTTCATTGTCATCCTGGGAAATCTCTGCCTTTCTTCTGTGTTGGATTCCCTGTTTTCTAAATGCAATGAGTTCCTCTTTTTTATATACATCCCCCTTGTATGTAGCAAAAGGAAGGCAGAGTTTTGAGAGTTCTCAGAATTTTGAAAGCCTTGTGTTCTGGCTTACAGAAAATTATGATTTCCTGTGCTTGTGGATGTTTTTTATTCTAGAAGTTTTGTGGATTCTCTCTTTAATTTTGGTGGTGTGAAATGTCAGGACAATGTGAGTGCTTTCTTATCTATTTTCCTGGGTACTTTGTATGCCATACCAATTTAGAAACATATATTCTTTGTTTTGAGGAATTTTATTCCATTATTTATTTGATTATTTCCCCACATTAATTTTTCCATTCTCATTTATTCTCTCACTTTACAGTGTTCTCTTACAATGTTCCTTTTTATAACATCTTACTTTACTTTCATGGATGCAATGTCATCGATTTTTGTCTCTGGGGATGTTAATCCTTAAATTTTCTTCTGTACCCTGAATTATATGTGTTATATCTGAATGAATTCTATTTTATTTTTGTCTATTTTGGCCTATTTTATGTAAATGCTTTCCTAAAATATCTGCTGATCCATTACTGTGTGCTCATATTTGAGAAGTGCCAAAATGCTGATTGAAACTCTTCTGTGGGGCAGGCAAGTCAACTAAGGTCTTCACTGTAGAGTAATCGAGTCATTAAATAGCCCTTTCACATGTCTTTGGGGAAGAAGCCCCACATGTCATTGTCGATCTTTTTTCTTGGGCTCAACAGTTCCCTAAGAGAGGAATCTTGCCATCATCTGGTGGGCAATGAAGAGACCGAGGCACAAGATAAGCTGGCTGGAGCTAGAGGGAGATGGAGAGTTGAGTGCACGGGGATCTCATTATTCAGGATGGGGATACTTTTGCTTAATCAGCCTAATTTCAGTACAGCGCTCCCCAACTTCCCTCAGCTGTGCCATGCACCTTCAAGTTCAGCTTCTCTAGAGATGTGCGCTCCAACATGGTGGCACCAGTCCTTGTGGCTAGTCCATTGAAGTGTGCTGCAAATGTGAAACACACACTGGGTTTTGAAGACTTAGTGTAAAAAAAGAGTGTAAAATATGTCAATAATTTTATATTGCTATCCTGTTAAAATGATCATATTTTGGATGTGTAGGGTTAAATCTAAATTTTGTTAAATTAATTTCACCTGTACTGTGTTACTTTTCAAATGTGGTTGCTAGAAAATTTTAAATTATGCAGGTGGCGCACACTCTATTTTTATTGGACAGTGTTGCTCTCAAATGGAAGGGTAGGTACCCCCTCACACATTCACTCCTGCAGAGGAATCTGGTGTTTTTCTTGAACCTGGCAATTCCTGGGCTTCTCTTGGGTTCCGTGGCATGAATGGTTTGTTTCTTAGTCACTCTTCCCCTCCAGAGGATTAAGTTTCAGCTCTCTTGGCTCTGTTAAGAAGTTACTTCCATCTACTTTTCATATTCAGAATTCTCTTTCCTTGCCTACTGTGCTTCCTTTCTTATTCACTTTGTTCTTGTAGGTTTTATGCCTTTTCAAAATTCCTTACGGTTATTTCAGAGGGCTTTTAGGAAAAAGTAGAAATAAACATGTATGTTCATATTTAGCCAACTGGAAGGACGAAGGTGAACTTTGATAAAACAGAAATTTGATCTTGTCACTGACTTCTTAAACTCTTTCCTGTCTCTTTACTGCTGACAGTGTAAAATTCAAACTGCCCTGGTCCTTTATAACCACTTCTCTTAGTTGCTGTGGTTATGCTTAAGAATATAATGGTTTAGAAAAAAAGCAGTTAATTTTTCTCTCATACCTTGTGTTGGCTGCTAATTGGCCATGGCTCTGCTCCAGTTTGGGATCTGTGTCTGTGTCTTTTTCATTCGTGGCTTCAGACTCAAAGATCATCCCCAGTGTAGGAAGTGATGTTCTGGTGGCAGAGATAAAGGGGAAAGAGAGCTGGCAGAAGCATGTATAGGCTTGTAAAGCTTCTGCTTGAAACTGGAGTAGGTCATGTTCTGTTGCATTCTTTCGGCCTCAGCTGTCAACAGACAGGGAAGTATATGTAAATAAAGAGAAACACTAATACAGTATACCATATGGCATCAGCACCATCCCTGGCTAGCCTCATTTGTCCACCTTAAAACAGCCCATCCTGCTATAATGAGTTTCCTTCTATTCCACTTCTCACCTTCTTTATGCCTCTTCACTAAGCAAACTCTTCAGTCTTTCAGGATTCAGCTTAAACATTACTTTTTATGGAAAGTAATACTAGCATATAGTCCTGACTATATGCTAGTATATCCTGTATGCCTTGCTGAAGTTTTTTGCTTGCTTCACTGGATCCTTTAGGTTGTTAGCAGATCTAAATAATTATGGAGCTCCTACTTATGTGAATTTCCCTTTTATTTTCAATTTTCAATTGTCCTTGGCCAAGGTCTTCATAGAAGAAAAATTTCCTGCATACGTAAGAGTGACCGTATGGTTGTGTCTGATCAAAGATGTGACCACTTACCTCTTCCATTGTTTGTGACTGAAAGGTGCAATACAGACTGTGAACTAAGGTAAAAGATAACTTATTTTAATGTAGCCTGTGTATCATGTAACCATACTAAAACAAGTGAGATGATTTCGATAACATATAAAATATCTAGCATGGTGTCTGGCACAGTGCAGAAATGTAATTAAAGCCTGTCCTCTGCCCCTGCCATTATAAAATTTCATTCTCGCTACTTTATGCTGATACTCGGTAATTGGCTTGCATTTTTTAAATTCATAGTTTTTTTTTTAATATCAGCATATAGGCCTCAAGATTTGTTTGGATGAAAGTAAATTTGTCTGTAAAATAAATTCAGGCAAATGATTATCTGAAAAGCCATTGTTTAACCATCTGAACTGATAAATTTTGCCAAATGATTCTGTAATTCCCATTGAACTCAAGAACGAATCTAGTTATACATTTTGAGGACTAGACAATCATTAGGTTTACTTCTCTGATGTCTTATCAGTTTTTATCCATTAAACATTGAGAAGCACGATCCTAAATCATGGCTGGAGGATTTGCACTTTGAACCTAAATTTCTGGTTATTTGGTTTTATGGTAATTGATCTTTTAGTGAAACAGAGGGCAATAACCCGGACATTCACATTTCTTTTTCACCTTGCAGCAGGTGACATTCACCATTCAGGGACAGTCAGGACCTCTTTTACTCAGTAAGGATGAGAATTGCATAGATAGTCTCAAATCTGCCACTAAATTACTAGGTAATCTTGGCCTAACACAGCTGTTTTAATGGTTTCTGGGAGGAGCTTGGGGTTCCTGGAACACAGCTCCAGAGCTGCCACCAAATGCCAGGATGCGGTGCTGCTTCCTAGCTCCAGCTATAACCTCTTCAACTCCATTTTTATAAACTTTGGGAGCAAGTTAGGTTTTTCTATCTGAGAAAAAGGGTTTCTGATAAAAAAAAAAAAGTCAAGTTTTACACCACTGGAATAGACAACCTCTCTGGATCTCATTTTCTCATGTATAAAATGAAAGACTTGCACCATATGAATTCTAATACCATCATCTATAATTCAGTGACCTATCGAATATATGCAAGTGGGTTGTCCATCACATATTTTTACTGACCCATATGCATGAGTCTCTCTGAATTCATTTGTCGATTGGCACACCTCCTCTGTCTTTTATAACATCTTAATTTTCTAGGTGGCACATCATTGGCAAAAGTGAATGTTCATCCCATTGTGGTCAAGGTTCTAGGTCCTTGGATGTCCACTGCATGAAGTATTCCATTCATAAAGGACAGACAGTTCCAGTTGATAACCACTACTGTGGTGACCAAATTAAACCTCCTACCCGAGAACCCTGCCATGGTGACTGTGTCTTACCCAGATGGCATTATTCAGAATGGTCCCAGGTACAGATTAAAAATTACTGCTCAAGAAAAGTTGCCCTTTTTTCTAATTAAATATCAGTGTTACTCTAATGTATGTTTTTCTTAAAAAATTGATAATTTTTCCATTTGCTATTTTTTGAATCACTATTTTTTTTATATCAGTGTTCCAGGAGTTGCGGAGGAGGGGAAAGGTCTCGAGAATCTTACTGTATAGATAACTTTGGCCATCGTCTTGCTAACAGAGAATGCCAAGAACTTCCCCAAGTGAAAATAGAGAATTGCAATGAATTTTCCTGTCCCAGTTGGGCTACTAGTGAGTGGAGTGAGGTAACATTAACCATATGAGGCTTAGAACTGTTACAATATTTGTATAGGAAAGCTCTGCAATCTACAGCTCTTATAATTAAAAAATATTTAAATTTATTTGATCATTTTGTAAATAATTTTAGTTGTCAAGGCATTAAAAAATTGAAAATGATTTGTCCTTAAACTATTATCAGCGTTTAGTTAAATGTATAGCCATTTTTCTTAAGAAAATCTAAGTGTCCACAGCAGTCTGAGATACATACTTATTCTAAGATTAATTTTGCAGCTTGGATTCTAGGACAAATGCCTGTTGTTCTGGAATATCTGTAGCAGAAATTTTGGGTGGCTGATTTTACCTGGTACATATTTCTGGAGGAGTGATGGAAAATAAGCTTAGGGATAGTCTTTTATCAGTATTTCAATATGCATATTGATTATGGTATCACTTCGTAAGACATTTGTGTTGACTAATACTGAAGAAGAATAATGATCAGTCGTATTCTTACAGTGTCTTGTTACATGTGGAAAAGGAACAAAGCAGCGGCAAGTGTGGTGTCAGCTGAATGAATCTCACTTGAGCGATGGCTTCTGTAATCCAAGTACCAAACCTGAATCTCTGAGACCATGTCAGGTTCATAAATGTGCTTCCTGGCAAGTAGGACCATGGGGTTCTGTGAGTATGTGACATGGGCCTTTCTCATTTAATCCATCTTTCAGGAATTGCCATATTTACTCCCTCCTTAGTGGATGCAGCTAAATTTGTGTGGGGTCACTGGAAAACTATCCCTAATTTCGTATGGTAAATATTTCAGCTTTGTTTTTTTAAACCACTTTTGTAAAGCAAAACACTACAAATTCTATGCTTTTATCAGGGTTTTTTAAACATCATTCAAACATGACCGTATTCATGTTCTGCACCTAAGTTGATATGTTTACTTTATTAAAGTAGGCATTGTTTAGAAGTTTTGTCAAAGCAGACAGCTAGGAGACTGCAGGACGGGCTGTGGTCCAGCAGGGTGAGGATGGGTAGCCTACTGTCCTCTGGAGGATGCTACGTTTGTTGGGAAACCTCTCATCCTCTTTAACTTCCACTTATTCTCTTCCTTCTTTATGTCTTGGAAATTACTTAACATACATGATAAACCAGTAGAGATTGCAGAGTATTTAGTTCCCCTAAATTGTATAGACTGCCCCCAGAACAGAACCTCTAATGATTTACCTAACTTTTGAAAGATAGAGTAATATAGCACATTTTATAAATATCTGTGTAATGCATTTGTATACATATGCATAGTGACTGAACTGAGTAATTTTAGATCTTTAATCTACTAAAGTGTCCTAGTGAAAAGATTTAATGAAAGTATATTATTAAATGGGTATTCATTGAGAAAATGTGCTTTATGTACTGTGGAAAAACAATGGCTTTGGTATATGTTTACATTCATCTTGCAGTGCACAGCCACGTGCGGGCATGGATATCAGGTGCGCGCTGTTAAATGTGTCAACGAGTTGTTTAGTGCCGTCCTGGATGACAGAGAGTGCAGTGGAGCTGCTCGCCCAAATGACAGGCAGGTAAAGGAAATCTCTTTGTGGATTATAAATGCATTCATATCCTGCACCTAAATTATAGCAGGGTGATAGATGCATTAAAATTTTTCCCTATATGTTTTTTCACTTCAACTTGCATGCCTTAAAAATGTCTGTGATATAGAAATAATTTATCATTCTTGATTTTGCCATATTTATAGCTTGTTAATGAGTTTTTCTACGCTTTACCTGCCATTGGATCACTCATTTAACCTGTATATTTCCATTCTTTGAACTGTAAAAGAAGAATAATATATGTCATTAAGAATATTATGAATCTTTAAAGTGTGTTGCACTTTTAAGGTATTGCTGTGTTCATTCAGAATGTTTCTGCTTCATGGTACACATGAAAGATGATCACTTTTACTTTTCAACCATTGTACAGAATGATTCAAACTTTAGGAGTCAGACTTAATGTTCACCCCTCAGTGCTTTGTGCTTTTGAAAAATAAAACCTTTAGGTCCTCTGTTTATACTTTAATATGCAACTGTTCTTAAATGAGAACAGAAAGAAGAGATTAAGAAAATTAAGAAATTAAGTGTAGGATTTAATATGTATGAGTGATTCATTCATTGATGCTTTACAAGTTCCATTTTTTCTTTTCAACAGGACTGTATAGTTACTCTTTGCCCAATTATCCCTAAAACTGGGGTCACGTCATTACCTGCTGCTCCCATGGGAAAGAGAGCACAATGGCGACATGGTTCTTGGACCCCAGTAAGTGAATTCCTTTAAGACGTGCAGCATTTCTGTTGTGGAGGCTTTTAGAGATCAGCAAAATGGTTGCTACAGATTTGCAAAATTAATGTATGCACTCATTCTCAAGGAATTTGGTGATGTGGAATGGTTATGGGCTTTAGACTCAGGTAATTTAACTGCTTAATATTGCTCTGTCTTTCAAGAGTTATGTGGCTCTTGGCAAGAAGTGTTTAGTTTTCTAATCTACCAAATGGGGTAACACTAATTCTTATGTCACAAAGTTGCTATAAGAAGCAGATGCAATATTAGGCTTTTATGGGTGTTATTTAAATTATCAACATTTTCAAGTTGTTTTTCTAAACTGAGAGTTTTAATGTATTTGGAGTATATACTTTGTTTTAATCTTCTGAGGATACAATTATTTTAAGCTTCACGTGTTCTCTGAATATTTTAATTGTGCAATCAGATGTAAATCCTATATCCATTAAGTCTTTCAAAGAACAGTAAATTTTAACTGTGTCTTAAGATCCTCTTACATAAAATGTTTTTCACTATCTTTGGGTAAATAATTAATCATTGTTTCAAAATCTCGAGTGTTTTGTCTTTCTTATCCCTAATATCTAATTTGTAAAACTTATGACTAAACTAATAGGGATATTCATTACTCCTGTTTTCTTTCAGTCATAAGTGATGCCAGGTGATATTTATAATTTGAGTCTTTTCAAGAAACTTGATGTTTTAGAACTTTGAGTATAGCTATGGGTAAGGGAAGTGGGAGAGGTACCTTCTAATGCTTTGGTATAATTTGATTTTCTTTTCCAGTGCTCCGTGTCTTGTGGACGAGGCTATCAAGCCCGCTATGTAAGCTGCCGCGACGCTCATGACGGAATAGCAGACGAATCATATTGTGCCCATTTACCCCGACCTGTTGAAATGTCTGTATGTTTTAGCCCTTGTGGAGAGTGGCAAGCAGGGAACTGGTCACCTGTAAGTATTCTTATGAGGAAAAAAAAGGAAATGAACATTTAAATATAACACTTTTAAAAAATCCATGTTGTGTATTACATTCTAAATGTGGCTAAATCTTTGATCAGTGCTCAGCATCCTGTGGCAATGGAAAGACGATTCGACAAGTTTTATGCATCAACTACCATCACCCGGTTAATGAGGATTACTGTAACCCTGAAGTTCGTCCTTTGATAGAACAAGATTGTAACCTGGCAGACTGCCTGCCCCCATACAGCCACTTTCCTAGCTCTTCTGAGCAGCCAAGCCATTCTCCAGGCAGGAATTTTCCATTAACTCACAAACCTGAAGATAATCGAAACCAGGAGGTCCATCCATCAACCAGAGGAAACCAGTGGAGAACAGGACCATGGGGATCAGTAAGCCGTCTTTATTGAGTTACATTAATTCTGTGATTTGGTTATGTTATAGCCTCTTAACAGATATGTATATAATGCCATCAAATGCTTTTAATGCTAAATTTATCAGAAGAGAGATTCCTAAAAGGATTAGCAATTTTCCATGTAGAATACAAATCCCCGTAGTTGTTACTGAATTGTACACTAATGTGATATTATGATTACAGAAGTATGCACTTAAAAACAATCTGATAGTGTTCATTATAATAAAAACAAAAGAAAACCTTTCAAGAGGTAAGACTACAAAGGTTGAAAAAAATCAAAACTGTAAGATAGCAATGCAGTAAGCCTCTGTAAAACCATAATAAACTACAAAAGTTACAATTGTAGTTCATGTTGTAAAGGACATTAATGGTACGAAATAAAGAAAAACGCCAATGTAAAAGTTAAGTAACTTGACACTATCTTTTGGTCTTTATTCCTTCCAAGTAAGACCATCAGACTTTTTCCCTTCACGCTTTGGGCAAGGGTGAAAGACTATTTCCTAATGCAAGAGTCAGAGCCTCACCTCTTAATCAACAAATTCTAATGAAGTCCCCAGTGAAACTCAAGTGTTTTGCCAGGTTTGCTTGATGCAAATTGCGATCACAATAACGTGGACTTTGATTTTGATGGCGTTCCGATTTTTTCACCATGTCGTTTCATGAGGTGGGGTCCACAGCTGGTGTGTCTGTCTGTGTTTTGTCCTTGCCAGTGCTCCAGTAGTTGTGCTGGAGGTTTTCAGCG
>PVKH010003398.1:0-25029 GCA_004027955.1 Chaetophractus vellerosus
TTTCCCTTTTATCTTTGTTTTTTGGGGAAGAGGTCACTGATTTTTGTTTATGGAATATGCTTTCTGTCATTCCAATAATTATCTTTAAATTAGCAAATATTATTTGAATATTTTTCTTCTAATTATCCATATCAAAAGTAAAGCAGGGAACCGGCTGTAGCTCAATTGGTAGGGCTCCGGTTTACCACATGGGAGGCCCTGGGTTTGGTTCCTGGGGCCTCCTCGAGCAGGCAGACCGCCTTGAGAAGGCAAGCCGCCGCAAGCAGGCAGGTGGCCACGCGGTGAGCTGACTCGGCGGGATGCCGCAGCAGGGGGAGACAAGCAGACACAGAAGAATGCAAAAGCAATAAACACAACAAGAACAAGCAGCAAGATTTAAAAAAAGATTAAAAATAAATCTTTAAAAAAAAAAAGTAAAGTAGTATTTGATGGTAGCCTCATGCTTTTTCTTTAATCACATCTATTTTTTGCACCTCTTTTACTTCTCAGTTATTTAAAAAATATAATCTGGCATTTTATATCCAGACTATTTCATGATTATCTTTTTTTGAGAGTTATTTCTCTTACATTACTTGTTTGGGGAATTCACTTTTATTTATAACCATATTTATTCTGATTATGTAAATATAGCTCATTATCATGGCATTTGTACTCCCCCACCCTTGTTTTTGTATTGTTCAATTTGATTGATCTCTGTATTTTCTGGAATATGAATCTTGTAGTATTTTGAGGAAGGGAGGTATGTGGATAACCTGCTTTCCAATTCTAGAATAGCTTTCTTTTAATTTCAAACATATATAGTTGGCTATATAATTCTTGAATCATAGTCCTTTTTTCCCCTCAAAAATTTTGAATTTTGTTTGTTTTTCTAAATAGCTAGTTTACTTTAGATATTTTTATCATAGACTGGATTCTAATATAGTTACTTAGTCTGCTGTGGGGCTTTATGCATCTCTCTATTCTGGTGCCCATTCTACTCTGCTTTGTCTACGTCGATCAACTGATCACACAGTCTTCTGGAATTTTGCAGAGGGAAAGACTAAGGTCAGTCTGGGTTTTGTTCCTTTGTGGATAATCTGCTTTTTCAGTTTAGGTTTGTGTAGGATTTTTAATTATATATTGAATTAAAAACTTTATATGTGTGATATTTCTAGGTATTTATCTTTGTTCTTAGACTTATTTAATTCTAGGGATGCTTTGTGATGTGCAGTGTCCCCAGGGCAGGTGACAATGGAGGAATCTGGGTCAGACTCTCTAGATACATGGCTACTAGGTTTTTCATCTCCATGTAATATTTTCTGCTTTCAGAATGTTAATTATTTGTGTCTCTCTTTCCTTTATTTTCCTAGATCTTAAAAAAATTCCCTGTCTTCTTGTATATTTTAAGAACATGAATCAGAAATTCTAAAAAATGACCTCATTTTTTCAGCAAATCTATTTCAGAAAGAGGAGTTTCCACTCCTCTTTAGGATGGTCTCCTTCCTTGCTGTGCCATCATTCTATATATGTTCTACTTTCTCAGGCGGGGGATATTCAAGGCACTTCCTGCTCATGTCTCATGCCTCTTGACAGCTTTATCTGCACTTTGTTTAAGCAGTAATTTCTCTCATTGTTTTTCCTGTAGATGGGACTCTTTACTCTTTCTAGTTTTCCTTGCTTATTCAGGTTTTCCAGCATTTTTATATTAGTAGATTGCTAAGATGCAGCAGGGAGAAATTAGTTGTCCCTCCCCTTTTTATTATGATTACATTATCATATTTCCTTTAGATGTCATTGCCTTCTATTTTGAATCTAGTTTTTGAAATGTTTTTATTCATTTTATCTCTAGCCAATAAAATTATTGCTCCTCCAGTAGTGATCTAATCAAGTACTGGGATTTACCATAATGTTTGGAAATATAATTCCATTCTCAGTTCTCTTAATCAAGTGCCTCCTCACCAGGTTCTTATGTCCACCATGCTAGAGTAGGAGAATCTTCCTTAAACTTGGGCATTTCCTTGTGTCTGCCTGAATATGTGAACTAAAATTAGGATTCCCTTTGTCTTCCTTATTTTTCTTTTTCACTCATTCCTTTATTTGTACATGTGGTGTTTGTTAGAAAACAGTATGTGCCAGGCACTGTTCTTTATGTTAGGGATACAAAATGGATGGTAGAGGATCCCTTCTCTCAAGGAATCCAGCATCTAATGGTTGAGTGGGCCCTGTGGCCATGCAGCTGAGAAGCATGCTTGTGTCTGAGGGTGTCTGAGAGCTGTGAAGGAGTGCGGGGCATGTGGGCAGAGGTTGTATGGTTGAGGGAGGCTCCTCATAGGAGGTGATGTTTGGTTTGGTCTTAAAGACTGAAAAAGATGTGACGAGGTGAATCTGTACTTTTCTTACTTGGAAACAGCACGGCTAGTGATCAGATAATGTACTGTACTCCAAGGGATTGTGGGTAGTAAAAGGAAAGCATTGCTTATAGCTAAAAATATAGTCATCTTGTATTTAAGATTACGCAAGTATTCATTTTTGATGTATTTCTCTTGAAGACATAACAGGTTGAATTGGTTATTGTTTTAGTTGATTACCTTATGTGAGTTTGTCTATGATATTTTCCTCATTTTTCACTATCCATTTTACCTTTCTAAGTGGAGTTGCAATCAAGTGGGAATCTGCTGTTGCAATCATCTGGTAATAATTTGACCAAAAAAAAAAAATTCCCACACAAATTAAATGAAGACCAGCAGTTTTAAAGTATACTATCACATCTCGTATAAACTACAGCTTACATTTCACATTATTCCTGGTCATGCAGTAGGTTCAGAAGAAAAAAGAGCGACGGATAATCAGTTAAAAGAATGGCAGATTCCCTGATGTGCTGATCAGTAGTAATACCTAATTTCGATTTCGAGTGTGCTGTAATGGATTACCATATAGATGCAGCTGAGCACTGAGTGTTAGCTAGAGCCGTGTGCTTTTCAGAGAAGTAATATTTATTCACACTGTGTGGCTTTCCTGAATTTTTTTTTTTTTAAACTCTCCTGTGAAACTACAAACAAGATGTCAACAGCTTATGTGGCATTCATAGCAGAGTAGCTTAAAATACCAGCTACAGTAGAGGAAATGACAGATTGTAGTTGCCTCAGAAAAGGTTGGCTTCTTCTGGGACTTTCTGAGGGACAGGCTTAGCATTTAGATATATACTGCTGTGCAGGGCTTTCTTTTTACTGACCTCATAGACTTTAGTGCTTTAAAAAAATGGCCCTTGCTATGTTTGGGTGCAAAAAGAAGCTTCCGTGTGGGTAATATTTCAGCCTCTGAATTGTTGTATAAGATTCTGTCCATTTGGGAATATTCTTAGTAGTTCAGATATTGGCCATGGTGTTTCACATCCAAACCTTTTTGAGTATATTTTTGAGAGTCTTTAAAGTCCATCCATTTTGTAAATCTGAAAACTTTTATCCAGATGTGGTGATGATGATAAGCCTGACCTCAGAACAAGTTGGAGACTGCTTTTGTGCCAGACTAACAGTATACAAGCATCTATATACACATCATCTTGCTGTTAACGAGCTGTTTTGCTTTGTGCATGCTAATAAAAGAAAACGAACCAAGAAGATTGATCCTATTTTGGGAGGCTGAAAAGCATGATTCAATGCCAAGCTGGTCTCCCATCTAAATTAAAGATCTGCAGAACAGTGGGCATAGCAAGCAACCACCTAGTCCAAGATAAGATCTATCCTGAATCCTTAGACTAGTTTTGTCGGCATCTTCTATATGAAACTTTAAAATGAAGTGGCAAGATAGGGTCAGAAGATGATCCTGGAATGTAGCTGGTGCCAACCGTTGAGGGTAGTTTAGAGACACGGCCCCCTTAGAGGAGAATGAATGAGAAAGTAGGACACCTGAGTTACTGCTGTGTCCTTTGCTCAGGGAGAATGAACTGCACAAAGTAGGCAGAAGGGTATGGTAAGTACTCAATGGAACCAGACCTCTACCAACATGAGACAGCAGCCCACGGTGAGAAGCAGTGCTGGCAGAGAGCCCATGGCACAGATGACCCCGCAGTAGAGGACATGTCACTGAGTACTTCAGCTTCTCTTAGTCTAGTGCAAGTATTCTGTTTAAAAATTTGAAGATTACTGTGGCAGATATGGAGATGTCCTCCTCAGATCTCCCATCAAGAAATAATTTGCCATCCAGCTACAAGGAGAGGGGTTAGCTGGCGGCCCGCAGCTGTCCAGCTCTAGTCATATTCTTCACATCTTGGCACCCAGAAAACAGCTGAGCAAGGCAGTGGTACCTGACCTGGCCATTTCCAGCCACGGGCTCTCTTCACTCCCATGTTTCCAGTGGGCTGGCAGAGTTTGCAGGTGTACACTGTGGGCTGAGGCTTCCTGCCTGGTCCTGTTTCCTCTGGATCTCTTTTACAAACGTTACTCCCTTATAAACCATTGGCATTTCTAATGCAATCTTAGTGTTTGTTTCCCAGAGAACTCAACCTGTAGCAATTATCATTAATGTATTATCAACGATATTAAACTAGGCTCTAGAGTACGTTTTTTGGTGGAGATAAAGTATGAGTTAAAGAATTATAAGACATAGGCAAAAATGGAGTCTGCCTTTCCCTCTTGAGTTCAAGGCCTCCAAGCCAAGCCCTACCCAAATTGTGCTTATTTGGGCTCTCTAGTTGCTTGTTTGGCAGCAGCATGACTGCTGAGACACTTGTCCTTCTTCTCAGCTCATTGTCCTTGGTTTTCTTTTAACTAACCTCTTTGCTTATAATGCTTTCCTTTAGTCTGGAGCCAGCTCTCTGGGTTCAGCTGGTAGGGCAATGCTCAGAGGGTATAATAGTAAGATATTCTATAGAGCACTAACTTTAAAAAAAAAAAGTTATTTTGATTTCTTTTAACTGTTGTTAACAAAACAATGACCCCCCCCCTTTTTTTTTTTTAAATAGTTAGCTCCTTTTGTGTATTGTCCCATCTAAAATCCATGTTGGTATATATTACAAGGAAAAGACCTATTTTGATTTTTCCCCCAAAATAGCCTTTTGTCTCAACACATGTTATAGATAGATCCTTGCTGCATGGCACTGGTATCTGGCTGACAAAGGTTGTGGGTTCTCCAGACAAGAGAGAATATCGAGCTCAGTTTATTTAATATTGAAGTCATTTTGATACATGGCATCGATTTTCCTATGGTTTCCTGTATCTTTAACTTTTTCTAACTACTGCAGATAGTGGTAAGTATTTCTAATCTTTAAAATAAGCATATAAACACCTGGTACATCAGAAGTTTCTCCTTTCACCTGCACACACTTGTCTCTAGCTTCTGCCTTACCTTCTTCATCCTTACCTTCTTGGCAGAACTCCTTCAATGTTCTATTGTTAGAGTTTTATCTTGTCTTCTTCTTTTAAACTCTCTCCCAGAGAGATCTCGTCTGTACATATCTTCAGCCACCTATATCCTGTTACCATCCAAATCTTGCTTCTGCATTCCAGACCTTAGATCCAATTGCCTAGTAGAACATTTATTTCCACTAACACCTCAGAACACTGACACTTCAGATTCCAGGATGCCCAGATCCAAACTTGTCAGGCTCATTTTCCTCATTTGTGGGATTCCTTCTGGATTTGATATCTTGGATAAAAATGTTGCCATCTGCAAAAGGCCCTGAGCAGGGGGTGAGGAGTGGGGTGGGGGTTTGGTCGTTCTAGAGTTTTCCATTTACTCTACTTCCCACAGTGGGTCTACCTGCCCCTCCTGACAATTTCACCTCCTGAATATCACTACTATATGCTTTTCCTCTTTACTCGGCTGACCTTGGTCCAGGCCATTTCATTCCTCATCTGAAATACAACATTTTTCTCCTCCTTAACTTTTCTGTTTCTGTTTTCAGTCATCTCAAATCCATCTCTGGCTGGGACCTGTTCAGAGACTGCATACTGTTTCCATGAGAACATTAACTGCACACGCCAGCCTTGTCCTCTTCTCCAGCCCCATCACCTCTCCTCCTCACACATCCACCAGCCAAGTCGAACCTCCTGCTGCTGCCCCTCTTCTTCTTTTTTAAAAGATTTTATTTATTTATCCACTCTCCCCCCAACTCCCGCTCTGTGTGTCTGCTTGTCTTTTCTTTAGGAGGCACTGGAAACCGAACGTGGGACCTCCCATGTAGGAGAGAGGTGCTCAATTGCCTGAGCCACCTCTGCTCCCTGCTTTGTTGTCTCTCTCATGCTTTTACTCTTTCGTGTCTCCCTGTTGCATTGTCTTGTTACGTCAGCTTGCTGTCTTGCTTTTCTTCTCCATGAGGCACCAGAAACCAAACCTGGGAACTCCCATGTGGTAAGCGGGAGCTCAATTGCTTGAGCCACATCCACGTTCCCTACCCATCTTCTTTTAAGGCACCAAATCTTTGCCTCTTGGCCTCCCCACATGCTCTTCCTTCTGTTCCTGTTCTCCACTGGGACAATTGAATTAATCCTCTAAGTCTCAGCTCAAGTATCCTCTTTTCTAGGAAGCATTCCATGAAGCCCTGGCTGAGAAGAGGTGCTTTCTCCCTCACCTCTGTAGCACCTCATACAAGCTTCTGTCAAGGCTTTTTTTTTCTTCTTCTTCTTCTTTTTCTTTTATTTTCTTTTTTGGCTGAATGTTATTCTTTTCTTCACTGTCTCTCATGTGAAGGAAACTGATTATAAAATCCTCGGAGGTAAGAAGGACTAAGTATTTTATTCACATTTATTTTATTGCTGCACTTCAAATGCCAAACTTGGTACCTAATGTATAGACATTTTTCTCTAAATGGGATTTGGTGTGTGTGTGTGTGTGTGTGTGTGTAGGTGTGTTTGAGTATAAGTCAGCATTATTACATAGTAAAACAAGATCTAGGATACCTTTCAGAGTAACGAGCTTAAAAGTTAAACCATCACAGTCAAGGGCAAGTCCGAAATGGAAATGTAAGAGAGAGTTCACTTTTGTGACTGTAATCACCTATATAGGACAATGGCAAAGATCAGGAAAGATCAGGATTGCCTATGAAAATCTCAGTTTCACAAGTGGATGTCATTCAACTTTCATTTACCGAATATTCATTGAGCACCTACTACGTGCTAGCATGTTCTAGGTGTTGGGGAAACGTCAGGGCCCCAGTTGCATGTGTTCCTGCTCCAGTGGGGCTCATATTCTGGTGGAGGGAAGACAGTTGCGAACACGATCCTCTCTGTTGGGCCCGAGGACTAGGAGGGCACAGGACAGGGCATGGAGGAAGTGCCTGAGACCTGGAGGAGCCAGGCTCCCCTAGATAGAATGCTCAGAAGAGACCTCTCTGAGGAACTGACATTTGAAGTGAGACCTGGATAGTCAGAAGGCTCCAGCTGTGCAAGGCTTGGGTTGGAGAGCAGTCTAGGCTGAGGGAAAAGATGAGCAATTAACTCATCTGCATTTGGTGAGAGTTTCCTTGCTGTGGCTTTTCCCAAGAAAAGTTCTTAAGCGATTTCCTTGTTGTTCAGTGTGTCCAGTATGTTACTGACCCAGATGGAAAGTAGTTGTATTAGTCAGGGTTCTCTAGGGAAACAGAATCAACAGGAGATATCTGGCAATAATATGAGATTTTAAAAGAGTCTCTCATGTGACCGTGGGGATACACAAGTCCAGGTTCCACAGGCAGGCTGCAAACCAGGGGCTCTGATGAAAGTTCAATGAAAGGTCCTTGATGAGTTTCCGGGAGAAGTTGGCTGTCCAAAGACGAGCTGGGAAACTCTCTGAATGTTGAAATCTCTTCCCCTTTTAAGGCAGTCAACTGATTGGATAAAAGCGCCATCCATTCCTGATGCAATCTCCCTGATTGATGCAGATGTAATCAGCCATCCGTGCAGTAAACTCACTGGTGATCGAAGTCCATAAATGCTCTTGTATTACAATTAGCCCAGTTCTTGCTGGAGCAAACACCTGGACACAGTTACCTGGCTGAGTTGACACATTAGCTTAACCATCACAGTAATTTATTACCTTCCTGGAAAATATACTTATTTGGGAGATCTGAATATGTATTTTTGGTCTTAATTTTTCAAAATTTTAGAATGTTAGGCTAGGTAAACCTAGAATGGGGATTTTCATAGTAAAATAATAATGTATTGTCAATACCAAGAAATGTATTTTGACCAGTATTTGGATTTTCTACATTTCTTTAAAAAAGTGGTTGCAGAAAAAGTACAGGGAGTCTTATTATTACTCAAGATAGACAAAACTTGCTGTAGAGCAAGAAAAAAAAGTCATTCTCATAGCTTTTTTTTTTGTGGGGAAGGGGAGGTAAGGGAGGAACTACTTTTATGAGCTAAATGTTCTTGTATATCATATATTTGTTCTTTATTATAATTACCAAAGGGAGAACTAATGAAACAATCCTAAAACTCATTTTGAGCCATTAATTTCAAGACATTTTTGCCACTCATTTCATTTTCTTAGCCCACTGAATTGTTTATGATCTCATGCCCCTTGTAGTTCACCTTTCTTCCCATCTCTGTTCCTTGCTCTGAGACTGATAATGATTATAAAATAAATGGGAAGAATAAGATGAAAGAGGAGAAAGCTGGTAATCAGGTATTTGGGAAATTATTCTTTTAATATTTAAAAGGTGCCACTGATTTGATCAAGATAAAATTATTTTAGTTTTTTTCTTTTTTCTTTTTTTCTTGTTTTCTTTGGAGGGGATTAAACTTAGGACAGTAATCTTTTTAAAACATTGGGGGAAGGAAGCTTGCCTGGGATAAATAAAAGAAATAATTCCATAGGGGTACAAGTTAAAGTGCAATCTTTATGTTATTACAAATAATTGTATTTATCTTTTCTGAAGCATAAATAGCAAGTAATATGGGCCTACCTTGAAAATGTATAATTTCATTTGCTTTTATTTTCTCTTTATGTCTTATTAATTGTTGTTTTTATTTTATAGAAAATATTGCAATTTCTACCTGAACGGATTTTCTTTCACTGGCAGTACCAGAGTATTGGTAAGAACAATTAAAAAAAAATTTTTTTTTTTGGTAATATGGATTTCTTCCAATGAATTTTCAGTAATGCTGTAATGTTTTATATAATTAATACGATCCAAATAGCTTATAGCAAGGAATATAGCTAATTAAATATTTGCTAATTAAAGCTGAGACAAGTTGTTTCTGGACTTTGGAGGACCATGAAATAACTCTCTTATGCTCTAAAAATGCTACTCTGTGTGTTTCATGGACTAGCAGCAATGACCTCAGCTGGGAGCTTGTTAAGAAACACAGCAACTCAGGCCCCAACAAGATCTTGGATTCCTGTGCATGTAAAGTTTGAGAAACACCGATGTAGAGTATTTCTCTTGAATAATTTCACAGTTTTCCTTAAAAAATATCTCTTCCTTCAAGCCTTTATCATTGACTCAAAATTATTCTGTTCAAATGGTTTAGGATATGGTGGAAGAGGAAATTTAAAATGAAGAATGGTACCATTGCCCCTTCAGCCCAACTTTTGCTATGTAACAGTATTATATCTCAACTTAAGATTCACAGCACAACTTGAATAATTTGTGGTATTGATTGTATATTAAACTTTCTCTTTCAAAGAGTATCTGGCTTAGTCCTGCTGCCTTAGAAGAGTCTCGTGTTTCCTACAATTTTTCTGCCTTACCAGTTGATCATATTTGAGGAGTACATGGCCTTGTGGTGGAATATTAACTCTATTTAATCATTCATTCATTCAAATCTTTATTGAGGAAGAGACATTTGTGTGCAAAGTTCTGGGGGCAGAAATAATGTCGTACAAGCCTCCTATTGCCTTGTAAGGGAATAGATGAGAAAAAATAATTGCAGTATAATTGTCACTATACAAGAGGTAAGTGTGATGGTAGCAAATTAAAAATATTAAGTCTGTTCATAAAAATTGAGGAAGCCTTTAAGAGGCCTAACTTTGATCTGAGTCTTGAAAGATTAGTAGGTCAAGTGTGGTAAGTGTAGACAGGGCATTCTAGGTTGGAGAGCAATTTGTGTAAAGACCAAGAACCTGAAAGAACATGACGATCAATGAATATTCAAAATGCAGAATCCTAAATTTAATTTAGGATTATTTATACAAAAAATGAAACCGATGCTTATAGAAATTGATTTATTTAAAGTTATATGTTAAAAATTTAAAGCCATTTATTGAACTGAATGAATAAATCATTACTTTAAGATAGTGTCTTCATCTGTAAATCTTTCAAATACACAAAGAAAATCTTCCTTTAAAATTCAGAGAGTTGTCAGTAGCATTTCTGCTTAATTGAGGTTTTGAGCTTCTACATTTAAGTTAAAGTATAAATAATAAATTAAATGTACAGTATAATCTAAGGAGACATCGTGGGCATTCGTGATACTCCCTGATATACCAGGAATGGATATGGAGTAAGTTGCTACACAGTGTGTTGAGAGAACACAGGTTCAACCACAACAGAAACTTGCAGGAGTGACCACTTTATTACTGACACAGCACAAAGAGTCCAGACTAAGCAGGGGAAGAGATCCCATCGTGGCAGTTTTCCTGAAGAGGCCAGCTGCTCCGGTTAGAGTTGGTAGATGGCAAGCTCCACGTACCCACATTGTGTTGGAGAAGAGAGGCAAATCTATACTGTTTGAGTGTGACATTTATCCACCCCCGGGGGAGAAGCCCTGCCACTGAGAATCCCTGCCTTGATTAGCGTCTGGGACTAGTCGTTCCTGGTTTGTGGGTTTAAGGTCTGGTGGGCCTCTTTATTCGGCCTAACGTCTCCTCCAGGGTGTGGGATGCAAACAGATTGAAACATCCTCACACAACAGAAGAGGAGGCAGGGGGCAGGCGAGGGCTGGGAGATGGCTGCTGAGCGTGGGCCTGTGACTTCCCCAGCCATGGATGACAATGAGAAATAACTGCATGCAGTGTTTATGTGTGCTCGATATAATCTGTCTTCAGTTTCGTTCTGTTATTAGTATGAAAACCACTCTCATTTTCTTCACCACTTTAAAATGTCTGATTAGTAGGCCCTCTCAGCATGAATAAGCTTATTAGAACTGTGTGTGAAAATTAGTTTGCCATTTGAGTTGTGAAACTGTATACATCTAGTAGGAAGTGTGTGGTATTACTTTAAATCTGCCTAATACCACAGAGACTGGTTAAAATTCTTGGTGAAAGTAGCTTTTCACTACTTTAGTAGCATTTACTGAGAACAGTGACAGACTCCTCAATCGCCGTGTACTAGGCCTGCCGAGTCAAGACAAGAGCAGTAGGTGGTGTTTATCTAGTTTGTAGAACACACAGTCTCTATAAAGTGGTCAGAATGCTTTAGTTAAATTCAAAATGCTGAAGTATAAGCATTTGCATATAAATCATCCTTATTTATGAATAATGCTATATACTTAATGTGAATCTGACAGGCTCTTTTCAGATAAATATATTTTTGCATGATTAATCAAATTGTGTAAACTGGGTAGGAATTGGTGTCTGTGCAGGTCCACATCCCTTTTCCGTGGTGCATTGATGGACAAGGCGGGAAACAATTTAGAACTTTACTAACCACATGTTAAATAAAATCTGTATGAGCACCCTCAGGACTCTGGGCAGCACCCTCTAAACAAGCGAGTTATTATTTCTGCAGTCAAAGGTACAAATATTCACCCTCAATGGGATAAATAAACCAAAATAGCCCCAGGTTAGGTCAGGTATTGCTACCATGTGAATTCAAATCAGGGTATTTCTTGTCCTCTAATAAAGCTTCAGTTTTCATAGCTTTCAGGATTTTGAAATTACTAGTAAGTAATTTTGAATTTGTAATTTTATACATTTGTTTGCATACCTCATTGTACTGCTTGCATTGTTTACAGTTTATTTGGATTTGTTAAAACTGTTACCAACTGTACCAAGGTCTTGACTGAATTAGTTGTAGAAGGGAAGAAAGTATATGGAAATAGTAGATTTCAGAGGAAAGGAATCTGCCTCCTAGGTCAGGAAGCTTTTCACCAGCCAGTGCCTGACATTCTAGGTATCCAATATTACTTATTCTAGTTTTTTTACATTCTAGGGTCTAATATTCTGAACGCACTAGGAAGAACACTACTATATAGACATCTTAATTAAATGTTATTGCAGCTGGCAGGGGACAAAGTACTCTGAAATGTTGGATTTGAACCTCAGAGTTTTGCTTTACACACATACTGATGCAGTATGCTTCCTATCTCACACTACAAATGACAGTGTTACTAAGCCTGGAAACTAAAAAAAAAAAAAAAGAGTAACTGCCTTATTCTGCAAGTCTTGCAAGTTCCCAGACCCACCTGATAGCCACATTTTATCCTGAGAAGGAAGAAAATACTTCAAAACATCAACTTCTAAAATGCTTGAGATCTATTTCCTATCAAGCTGTCTTGTTTTGTCAGTAGTAGACAAGGGCATTCTATTTCTCTTCTGCTGTGTTTAGAGAGAAAAAAATATACTGCAGTTTCTCTTTGGTTTGGTTTTTAATGACTGGCCCCTAGCTGTACCTCATTGGATGAAGAAACATATTTGAACTTTAATTTGGGAAATAGCTGAAACCAAACTCCTGAACTCTCTGATATATGCTAACCTGTTGACTGAACTGTTTGTAAACTGCCATTACTGATTACAAATGGAAAAAAAAATTGTTTGCCAAATTTTTCTTGACGTCATTCTTAGGCCAGTAATTCATGATGGATAAAGGTGACATCTAATCTCTGGGCAATAATGAAAGTAGATAGTGAGGAAAGAGATGACGAAGAATAGCACCATTGGCAAACTGGGGATATTTGGTGCCAGGGCAGGCTGTGGTATGTACCCTTTCCTGTGCCCATGTGTTATCAACACAAGATTCAAATTATGTGTGTGTTCACTTTAAGAGTATTTACTCCTTCCCACCTCACCAGCCCCCCCAATCCCAGGCAACCACTTATCTGATTTTTATCACTGTAAATTAATTGGCATTTTCTAAGGACTTATTTAAATTGAATCATGCTGTGTGTACTCTTTTCTGTCTGACTTCTTTCACTTAGCATCATTTTTTTGAGATTTATCTATGTTGTATGTATTAATAGTTCATTCCTTTTTATTTCTGAAGAGTATAATTATTCCAGTGTATAAATATACAGTTTGTTTATCCATTCACTTGTTGATGGCCATTTAAGGTGCTTCTACTTTTGGGCTATTACAAATAAAGCTACTATAAAAGCATTGTGTGGTTGTGTGGACATATGCTTTCCCATCTCCTGGGAATGGAATGACTGCATCATATAAGGGCGTATGCTTAACTGTCAGACTGTTTTCTGAAGTGGTTATATCATTTACCTTCCAACCAGTAATGTGAGAGTTCCAGTTGCTCCACATCCTCGGTAACATTTGGTGTGGTCAGTCTTTTTATTTTGGTGGTAGGAGTACCTCATTGTGGTTTTTATTTGTATTTCCCTAATGACTAATGATCTTCATTTTTTCATGTGCTTATTTACCATCCATAAAACTTCTTTGGCAAAGTATGTGTTTAAAAAACTTCCATGCCAGGGTCCCAGTGGGGTTCTCTGCAGTCTTGCCCCTTCCCTGGTGGTAGACAGCCATGGCTGCACCTTGTTTGAGGCATAATATAGAGGGAAATTCTTAAAAATTAAAATAAAATAAGAAAGGGCTTGGTAGTGTTAAAATTAGATTAGAAATATCTAATCTAAAATTTTGGACTTAAAAATACCTTTGAAAGGTCTTTAAAAAGATGGGTGAAGGGAACTTATCAAACATGCCAATTCTCACAATGGAAAGAGAGATAAGCAAAGAAGTAGATTTCAAAAATATTATTGATGAGTTTGCTTCTATTAAAGCCAGGAAAGTAAAACCATAATAAATTCGTTTAAACTAATGTGAGTTTTAATGCACCTACTTTAAAATTTTCCTGTACTTTTTCAACTACTTTAATGTCCTGGAAAGAACTAACCATTAGAAATACATAAACTCATGTATATAGGGGCATACATTTTTCCTTTTTCCTTAGGCTCCCGTAAGGCTCAGCACAATGGTCTTTAAAGTTTAGTATTGTTCATCACAGACTTTGGCATTAATTTTGATTTTTAAAATATAGAATTAAAATATTTGTCTTGGTTACTGAGGTTATTTTTTTGTTGTTGTTGTTGTTTTTTGGTGATCCCTTAAAACCTCATGAACAGTTCTCTGTGGTAGGCACCATTTTCCAGATGACGGAACTGAGGCATAGAGAAGTCAAATAACTGGCGAAGGTCACACAGCTAGTAAACACAGTGCTGAGATTTGAAGCCCAGTGGTCTGGGCTCTTAAATTCAGGTTTATAACTGCTAAGCTGCATTGTTTCACATGTACAAAAAAGTTTTTGAATACAACAGGATGGGATAGATCAAATGTATAGGTATTAATTATCTATTGCGGCTGTAATAAATTACCAGATTAATTTTTAAAAGTAGGGGGTTGTTGAGGGATATGCGCCATACATTCTGCAAATCTCTTTGTAAAATCTATCCTTTCTATATGCCTTTTTATCCTTCCTGTGTAGGGAGGAGTGGGTATAGGCATCTTTGGATAAGCCAAATAGTTTAAAAAAAAAAAAAAGTTGAACCCATTTCAGGAAGAGGAAGGAGACTGACAAGCTTCAGCAGTTATACACAATGACCAGGCAAAAGTGTTTCCAAGAGCATGTTGTTAAGATAGTAGCCAGATGTCTGGGAAGAGAACTCTGTCTGTGCAGACTGTATTCCAAGTTTCCCGGGAGGACGAGGGTCTCTTGACCCAGCTGACCGTCGTGAGGTCCTCATAAGGCGTAATGAAGCAAATGTTAAACTGAGGCACGAAAGTCTTTGCCCAAGGATGGATGAACCTGGGGGCGAGCAACATGGCCCTAAGTTTAGGAAAGACATGGGCAGGAAAGTCCTGTGGACACAGACACTGAAAAACCTTAGCAATGAGAGAGCCCAGCTAGGAAGTGGAGGTTCTAGACTGAAACCCACTGTTTATGAGTTTGGTGAAGTGAGAAGTGGGATGGGAGGGGCTGGTTGGAGCACTTTACCTTCCTTCACTTAATCACAAACCATTAATGATTTAGGTGGTGTCACCTAGTCTGTGGCATGACAATGATGAGTTTCCACTGAGCCCTAGTGTTAGGTGTTATGGATGGTAGAGCAGTTATACAGGTTGTATAACTATAACTTGTATATACCAGCTATCCAAGGTTCCTTCAAATTACCAATGATTTTATTCTGGCTAATGAATGCCTAAAGAGAGTATGCACTTAACTAACCTAAATATCTATCCACATTGTGATTGTCGAGATGCTCACTTTATTCCTTGGGAGAACTTCTTTTTGAAATATGTCAGTGGAGTAAATGCGATTTGATAGCCAACTTTTAAATATTGTATAAAATTTTTCATCAGGGGAGCTGTTTTTTTTTTTCCTCAAAAAATACATTAATTTGATTGGGAGAAACGATTCTGTTGCCTAAAACTTTAAATATATTTGCATTTTAGAAGGTTATCTCCTTTTTCTTGAGGTTAAGATCCCATTTTAAAGGCTACATATAGTATTTAGGTGGGGTTGTCCAGCCATCTTCTGACTGATGAATGAACACATGTATGGAATACTAGATAAAGTTTCCATTCTCCTACCAGAGACTTTTCTCATTACAGTGGGTGCAGTACCAAAGTTTTTGCAGTTACCTGGTGGAGCTCTGAGTACATCTTTGATTCCATTTCCTTGTCGGTGACCAAGTTGCTCTGTTAAAGGATTTATTGATGGACTGAGCTCCAAAAATTTGATTGTCATTGCCAGGAGAGAAACATGCCATCCTGAATATTTGTATCATGTTCTTGTAAAAATGTTTTGTGAGAAGTTTTATATTATTTTTACCTTAGAGATTTTTCAATCATTCATTTTATGCATGACGAGATATTTGCACATAATCCATTATGTACATTTGGATTACCTTAATAGCAATTATTTCGGCTCTTTTAAAACAGTTTTGAAGAGTACTTAAAGTATTTTTATCTTAAATCATCTATCTATGACATTGCTTTGCTTCTGAAGGTCAGACTTCTACCTTTTTTAAAAAATGATATCTTTAGTTATAAATACATTTTTCTTTCTAAAACTACATACTTTTTCTTTTTAAAATAGATTTAAATATGCATTCATATCCTCCATTTCTAATTAATTGTTTTAAAATTTCAGGCTCAACTTTAAAGAAGCTCCTACACACTGGAAATTCTATTAAGGTATTTATTTTAGATGACAGTGTAATCACATTTTTCATTACTCTAATTAATTAATATCACCAAGTGACAAAGTTAGGCTATTTTAGGGGGAAAAAAAAGATCTTTAGAAAGTTCTTGACTTAGTTTTTATTTTTAATTCAGAAATTTGATGACAAATAGGATTTTTGTTCTTACATCATAACTTATTATGATAGACAGTTAAAATCTTATTAGGAGAAAGTGGCTTGGGATTTGGAGTTTGGAGTTCTGAGTTCTAATTAAGACTCTGCTGGGCAGAGCTAGGGTACCATGGGCAAGGAACTAACTGCTCCAGTTTTATCAGCTGAAAAAGGAAAGGATTGGGCCAGATCCTTTCTAAGCTTCAAAGCTAACATGCCCGATCTGTCTATACCAATAATTTGGTTGTTAAAATTATAGTTGTCTCAATTATTTTTGCTAATTCTGAGAACCATTGTTGGGGAAAAGAGCGGCAGAGCTTTATTCTTGAGTATTTATTTGCAGTAGATTGACCTTGTAATTTAGGTTAAACTTGGCTTGTTTTTAAAGGAATTTGCCTTTTATAATGGCAAATGTCATTTGATGCATGGGTAAGATGACCCTAAAACATATGATGACCGCAGAACATAAACATAACCAAAAGAATCCAGCCTACATGAATATTTTATGGAAGATATTTATTTATATTTATTTATATTATGTTTATATTCAGTTGTCTTGAATACAGTTAACATAAAACATTGGAGACTTGTAATAGAATTTCTTAGAAACTTTCCTCCTGGTAAATTTAATATAATTTGATTAAATTACATAGAGCTGTCATTTTTTTGTGTGTGATGGCTGAACAGCACTAGGTGTTCATGTGTCCTCACTCACTTGACCTGCTTGTAGAGAGGAGGAAGGTGCGAGTGTGTGGTGGTATGTACAGAGCGTGGTGGAGGTTCACGGGTGTTTCCTGAAGTGTGCTGGACCCATGTGGGGAATGGCTGCTGCGTGCATTTTGCCTTCTACTGGGGGGTCAGCCAAGTTCTTTCTTTTTTTTTTTTTTTTTTTTTTGGCTCTTCTACTCCTTTTGGTTTTCCTGCAGAGCCTCCTCTTTGGCTTGCAGCACTTTTTCTGGAGGAATCCATACTACTTTGATGTCATTAAAAGGAGGCGGGGGACCAGGCAGACCTTCAGCTGCCTGCATTGGGAGCTCCCTGCATCTTGCAGCTGCACCTGGCATTTTCATCTATTTGCTTATTTAAATTATTTTATTGACATCATCTTTTCAGCCATTTAGGAATTTAGAAATGGAGGTGCCTGTGCTTTTGAATTCTAAGAGTAGTTTGAAGTTGAAAGTAGGTGTAAAGGAAGAAAAAGGACACTTCTAGCCATGTTGGTGCTTACTGGGTTGTGCTGATGATGCAGAGTTTGGTAAAGGCATTGGAGAGAATATAGTGGGGACCGAAGCCGGAGAGCTGCCCTGATCCCATTGAGCCATGTTCTTCAAGGGTCTTCTTTATTTAGTTCCAGTGTGCTGGTTTCCAAGAACATTAAACACATGTGTATTATAATGACATGCCAAAAGGACAGTGTAAATTTGGAAGAAAATTATCTTTGTCATCATTTTCATGGATGAGTAAATATTGATGATATGAGCCTGTTGCCTTACAGAATAAAATATTACTAATAGGAAGTACTTACATGGCGCTTCCTGCAAGCCAAATACTGTTTTAAGTGCTTTACATGTGATAACTCCTTATATCTTAGAACAGTCCTGTGTGGTAAATACCATTATCATCCCTACTTTCCAGATGGGGAAATTGAAGTACAGAGAGGTTAAGTGGGTCTCCTAAGATCACAGCTAGAAACTGGCAGAGCTTGCATTTTCACCCTGGTGGAGAACCCAAGCTCTCAACCCTGTGCTGTGTGGCAGCACTCTTGTTTACTTGTCGCTAAGTGAGGAACTTGGCACAGTATTTTAATGACACCTTTGACTTCTCGTTTTTCTTTTTCAAAACAGATGCTACGTTGCTGTGAACATCTACAAAAAAGACATTTAAGTATTTCAATTGCATTGCTTTCAAATTTTTCTTTTTCTTTTTTTTAGATAAGATGTGAAGGAATCAGGCTGTTTCTTTTGTGGCTTCAAGCACTTCAGACCAACTCTGCAGAAGAGCAGGTGCTGATTTTTGCTTGCCTCGTGCCTGGTTTCCCAGCAGTCCTGTCTTCCAGAGGGCCCTGTACACTGGAGACGCTCATCAATCCGAACCCCCACATAGCTGATGGTTAGTGAACGGATCTTACACATTGAAGTGACTCTTGACGTTACATGCAGGACTTCCTTGGTTTGTCATTTTTCTGAATAGAGATCCTGATTTCA
This sequence comes from Chaetophractus vellerosus, assembly GCA_004027955.1. Taxonomy (NCBI): domain Eukaryota; kingdom Metazoa; phylum Chordata; class Mammalia; order Cingulata; family Chlamyphoridae; genus Chaetophractus; species Chaetophractus vellerosus. Next base: position 18,620 of record PVKH010003398.1, read on the forward strand.
TAAATGAAGGGGAATTAGTCCCTGTTCATATTCACAGTAGATTTTTTCAAACATTAGATTGGCAAAAGCTGGGGCCTGTTATAGATGAGATGACGAAAGGAGAAATTTCCTGAACGCTGGAAAGAGGAATGGGAGGGAAGGGGACACGTGTTGGCAGCAGCAGGAAGTATAGACACATGGTATGTCTGGAGGGTTTTTGTGGCTGTTAATGGGATTTAAATCCGCCATCCCAAACTACTGTCTGTTGTCCGCAACACTATTGTTTTCTAAGTGAACCTTCCTCTCTTTCCCCAGGATCTTATTTGGCCAGCTGTGTATTTTCAGGCAGCATTCATGGAAGGACAATAGGGGCCTCATGGGGCCATTGATGGTGGTTATTTGTGACCAGTGAGATTTCAAGGAAATTGCCTGTTAAGGTCATTGATGTATTACCGCATATCACTTTATTGCCCCGTGACTGGTGTTTGATCTTGGGTGGCCACAGCATACTTTGTGTCTCTAAGCTGTTGGTGCACTCTGGCTCGGGGTTCAGAGTGAGCAGTTCCAGTGGATGGATGGATGGCTTTTTATAGAGACTGTTAGGTTCTTATTTAAAACCCTATTTAGAATTTAACTTTGGCGAAAGAGCTCTCCTTTTTAATAATTTTTAATAATTTTCTACCCTGCAGCAAAGGTATATCCAGAAGAAATCACTCCACTCCTGCCGGCCGTATCAGGGGAAAAGGTCGCTGAGGACCAAACATGCTTTTTTCTTCAAATACTTTTGAAGTACATGGTTATTCAGGTAGGAGTAAACTCATAGACATGTCAATAATGGTCTTCTTTTCAGTAGGAAAGAGAAAGGATGGCCTCTTTTCTCCCTGTACATCCATATTTTCTATTTTTGCTTTTTCATTTGATATGATTTTATGTGCTGTTTCCCTAAACACAGAGTATGCACAATGGTTAGGTCACTTCAGCACATGTACTGCTTAGAGTGAGTGTGTTTGTGTGATTAAACTGTTTTTCCCTCTTCATCCCTCTCCTACCCCTGATCCCTGTGCTATGGAGGATGGAAGAAAAGGCATGCCCAGGGGCATTACAGGTGGAGCAGGAGTGGGCAGAGCAGGCAGGGAGATTGGAAGGAAAGCCTGAGTAATTTTCTCATCATGCCATCAGCACAGGCCTGCTTTATGACATGTTTCCTCTTTCTTATATTTACCAACTGAATACAGAACGAAAACCTTTAGTTTTCTATTTTCACAGATGGTTTCAGTTTCTTGCTTCATATTTCTGGACTTTGAAATGGTTAGAATAAAATCTACTGATTATTCTTTTCTCTTAGTTAACCTTTCTTTTGTCCCTGAGTTTCCCCCGAATGTAGTCCAGTCTCTCTCCTTCCCTTCACAACTGAGTTTGCTGAAATAATAATCTCTGCCAAGTCCAGGTCCTCATCTAATGTCCCTTTGATATCTGCCTTCCGCACTGTCACGATTCAGATGGCTAGATGATGCCATTGCATGGTTTTTAAAAAATACTCAGTAAAAATGCAGTTTTTAAAATAGTCATTTTAATTTTAAAGTATTCATACATTCATCTTTTGAGCTTTGTTAAAATATTATTTCATTTCATGATTGTATTATTTTTCAGTTTTTAAACTTAGGATAGGAATTTTGATAATATAATAGCATTTCATTTCAGTCTATGTTAATTTGAGATATAAATATACATATTTTCTTTTCTACATATTATCCAAAGGCTGCAAGCTTGGAGTGGAAGAATAAGGAGAATCAAGATACTGGTTTTAAATTTCTTTTTACATTGTTTCGAAAGTATTATCTTCCTCATTTATTTCCATCATTTACTAAGTTAACAAACATCTACAAACCTGTACTTGGTAAGTACTGATTGAGCTGTCTCTAGGATGTCCACAGGAAAGCTGTGCAGTTTCTTTTGAAGTAACCTTTGATTATTTTTAAGTAAAATAGTCATTTGTTCATGTACTTCATGGTTACTTTAAATCTGGGACAGGTTTAAAGTTTCCTAATAAAATGATTTTAATTATCTGTACAAACTAAGATATACCTCAACTTACAGTAATAAAAGAGAACAGTAGCTCCCATCTCAGAAATAATTTGCGGAATATCATGGCATTTTTGGTAATTCTATTTACCATCTTTTAATGTTAAAAGAGCTTGTCTTTCCTAAAGTCTTCTCTTTACAGGGAGTAGGGTATGGTGACCACAGACCTTGCTCAAAGGCAGGCCAGCCCAGGGCACAGAGTAGCTCCCAGTCGGTCCTTTCTTTTATATTAGCTTTCATCTAGCAGCTTCTATGGACGGCTGCTCATGGAGAGGCAGGTGTTTGGTTGGACAATCCAGGGACAGTAAAACCAAGAGGTATAGGAATCAAGGACATTTCTGATTTAGCAAATAAAGTTTTCCTTCTAAGAAATGAGGACTCACCCATAGGGTGGTGAGGGTAGAGGACAAATCTCCCTCTCCCCTTATTTTAAACAAGTGAAATTAGTTTAGATGAATAATCAATAGCAGTTTTAGGAGGGGAAAAAGATCACAATGGATGTTGGTTCACTTGGGGAAAGCAGGCACATACTGAAGCAGCCTGGAGCTTAGTGTACTTGGAAAGATGTAGGAGTCCTGACTCTTTGGTCATGGTGGCATCTGATACATCAAAGATAAAACATGACTTTCTGGATTCTTTTAGCCATAAAATAGATTATATTCCTTCTGTTTCCCTGGATTTTGTCTAAAGAGAAAAGGATATAAAACTAAAGTTTAGTAGATTTGATCAGTACATTGTTGGGATGTTAAAGTACCTAAAATGATGAAATAATGTATATACATGCTTTTTTTACATTTTCTTTAGCCACAAAATAAGGTTAACGTAGGTATAATATATATGAAAACATTTTCACCGTTATGGTCTCATATAATTTCTCAAAATTGTTAAAAGGTGTTATTTGCTTAATTTTTTCCCAACTCTATACCACAGCTGTATGTAAACAATAACAGCTACCACCTCACCTTCTAGGTCAGATTCCAAAATGAAATCAGAAGCTAGCCTACCAAAATATGTCATTTTTAATAATTTCTGGTTCTTTAGTCTCAGTTTCTATTCTAGGCAACTAAATATATGTCTATTCAATTGAAAACTGAAACATTTGTAGGAGTTAGATAATGTTAAGATTTACTGACTTAATCGTGTGTTCCTTTTTTCTGCCAGACGTCCCCCATTTGAGACCAAAGCCATTGTACATTAGTACAACTCGGGACAATGAAAACATTTACAGTACAAAAATTCCATACATGGCAGCTCGTGTGATTTTTATTAAATGGATTGTGACTTTCTTTTTGGAAAAAAAGTATCTCACTGCAACACAAAACACTAAAAATGGAGTTGATGTATTGCCTAAAATTATCCAGGTGAGCCATTGATTGTCTTTTTCTTTCTGAATACTTTATATGATAAAATACACTGACAAATAACCAGGGTAATTGCTTATTATGGTGATTAGTTCTTATAGGTTGTTGATTATTAGGGAATCCATTTTTTTGGTACATCCTGTCTATAATGCTGAGTTTTAGAAAAAGCTATAAATTAGAAGCACTTGCTGGGTTCTATTGCAATTTCTGTGTCACAGCAACCTCAGGGGCGAGGGTGGCATTCATAGAAGATGGCTGTTGTGTGCCCATTCCTAGCTCTCCCTCCCTCTCACCCCTTTACTCACTTACCAGTTACTTCTGAACAGAAGACCAGGGCCCTGCCTTTCATGCCTTTGCCAGTCCCCAGTGCCTGCTACAGTACCTGGTACCTGGCAACTGGAAGGCCCTCAGGAAACGTGCAGGTAGTCCATGGAGAGGACCCAGGAGGCTGCCAAGTGTCCTCTGGAATCTCGGGGAGGGGGTGGATCAGCAGCTCAGAATTCTGGGATGGTTGTTGAGCCATGAAAGAGAAGGCTGCCTCTCTCTGAGGCCTTTGGTGACGACCTCTTCCTGTGTGCAGGCTGAATGGCTTAGCAACTGTGTGCTTGGTAGAGTACCACCACTGTGGAGGTCAGGGAGCAGCCCTTTCACCAGGGCTGGCACTGGGGGTCACAGTTCCATGTGCTCTTTTGTCTACCTACTGTACCTCCATTGTGCTGGAGGGTTCAGAAATGTGACCCAGGCTTGAGCTTGGGGGTTCACAGACCTGAAGAGCCCATGTGCCTCAAGGTGATCAGTACCTTGATGGAGAAACACCAAACCGAGAGTCTAGACCATGTGGCTCCACCGAAGGAGAACTGACTGAGGAGTTAGAGCAGAAACTTATTTTTTAAAAAACCTAAAGGAGATACAATTACAGTAAGAACAACAAAAGACTTTCTGAAACAAAGTTCAAGAAACTTAAATTACTCAACTTAAAAATTTAGTAGGAGATAAACTGAAAATGGTAATGATTATTGTGGAGAGCATAATTGGTTTTCTGAAGAAATATTCCACAGCACTGAGCAAAAATTCACAAAGGCAGAAATCAGAACTGAACAGACAAGACCTAAGGCAGGTTGAGACCTACCTTGCAAATTCTGTAAGGCAGGAGAATAGAAAATATCAACAAATAACAAGAAGAAAAGTTTACCTGAGCTGACAAAAAGACACACCTCACATCGAAAGGACCCTTGAGTCCCAGGAAGGATTAGCAAAATAGACACAAACCTACACAGACATTTGACTTTCAGGCATTAAGTTAAAATTGTACAGGTTTCCAGACATAGACCACAGGTTACTTCTGAGGAAAAAGTGGATGTTCTCAAAGAAAAAACAAGGGATGGTACCAACCGAGGTCAAAGAAAGGCGTACTTTATTTAATAGAATAATGTTGGCATAATTGGCTGAACTTTGCCTCTTTCCATGTTATATAAGCACATTTCAGATTGATTTAAGGTTTAAATATAAAAAAAAATATTGAAGAATATAGGAGAAAATCTAGGGGAGTATATAAATTTGGGAATTGGGAGACCACCGTAAGTATAGATAAGACCCAGAAGTCATAGAGGGAATGAGGTTTGAATTTATTTTTTAAAAAATAGAAAAAGAGTTATATGTCAAAAGGTAACATAAAGCCAAATCCAAGTAGATTGAAAAGCATTTGTAACATCATGACTGTTAAAGAGTTAATATCTTTTCTATATAATGAGCACCTACAAATTGATATAAAGACACCCACTTGAAAAATGGACAAAGGAGATAGAAAGAAATGGACCTGGATCTTACCATATATAAGAGAAATGCAGTTAGCTCTGAACCACAATTGGATACCTTGATTCACCCATCAGGTAGACAAAAGTTAAAAATCATCAGGTAGACAAAAAATCTGTATGAAATTATTTATGAGAAACTCAATCATGCTTTTTGGCAAAGTTTTCCTCATCTCATATGTAGTTGTCCACTCAAATTCAAAATAGCCTAAATTAAAGGAGTTAACACTTTCCTCTCTGATTTCAGAAAACTGCTACCTGTATTTATGGGAAATAAGTTGTTCATTGTTAAAAAAATGTATTTGGATGATGATTAGTAGCAAGAACAGCAAATTAACCACGGTGTCATGGTTCTCATTTTTCCCTTGACTCTTCACAATTATATCATCTACTTTTATTAGCTTTTTTTTTTTTTTTTTGGTATCATATAGCCTTGACCTCCTGAATCAAATAGGATGGTTTCATAATCCTAATAGAGAAAGGTACCCCAACTCAAACTATCTTAAACATAAAAACAATATTTCAATCTCATAAAAAAGGAGCTTGTGGTGAGAAGCTGACTAAGAATAAGGTTCATTCATGCTTTCTTCATGATTCTCTGCAGTTTTCCCGTCTACCCTGCCTTTCTCCCTGTGACAGTTTTGTTTTCAGAGCTGCAACACGGCTGCCAGCAGCTGGGGCGCTGTTTTCCTTTTTCACAGAAATACAGAACCCTTTCCTTTGGTCTTGCGTGGAACAATTTACCTACCTACCCCTGGAGCAGTCAATCACAAGGAAATGCCAGGGCCTGATTAGCTTAAAGCAGGATGTGTGATTGGACCAAGAGGGGCCATGATTGGAGACCCCTAAACAGACTGTCGCTGGTGCTATGGGATGGGTTCAGCTTCCCATAACTCCCCAGGGCTTGTCCCAGGGGATGTGGGTGGGATGTGTGGAGAGACCTACACAGCCCTGGAGTTCTGGGAGGGAGGGGGCTGGCTGCTGGGCATACAACCATCTGTACTCACTGTGCCACCAGTCCCTGCAGAAGGCAGTGCTTAGAAATGGCCATTGTCATTGTAGAGACTGTGAGTATACTTGAGAGTAGGTTGCTATCTTAGTTTCCTATGACTCTTGTGGCAAATTACCACAAACTTTGGTTAAAACAACAGATTTATTATCTTAAAGTTCTGGAAGT
>PVKH010003399.1:0-14666 GCA_004027955.1 Chaetophractus vellerosus
CTCTTTTATTGTGTTCACTGTAAGCCAGGCACTATGCAAGGTATTGGCATTTCAAGGATGAAAAAAGTAAATGATTCTTGGTCTTATGGGGCTTGGACATAGTAGAGGAGACAGTGCAACAAATAAACCCAAACAAATATAAAATTACAAATTGAGGTAAGTGATAAGAGACCATGCTATTATGGGTATGAATATCAGATGTTTTCATAATTTAGATTGAGGAAAGATAAATAATATTTCATCAGAGACCCTAAGAACAATTTGTGATGCATGGGAAAGGAGAGGAGAGAACAGTATTCTTAGTGTTAGGAACAGGATATGCAAACATCATGAGGAGAGGAAGAGCAAGAGTCCTTTGAGAAAGGACAGTGGACAGGGGAATGGAGTGTGACAATGATGGGGAGGAGAGAGGCTGGGCAAAAGCCAAATCTTACAGGGCTTGACAGGCCACGGCAGAGATTGTGGAAACCCTGAAACATTTTAAACCAGAAAATGCCATGCCCTAATTTATATTTTAGAAAGACCACACTGGCAGAGCATTGTAGCTCAGTGGTTTAGTGCCTGCTTCGCATATACGAGGTCCCAGGTTCAATACCCAATACCTCCTAAAAAGAAAAATTCCTTTCTCTTCATCTGCCAGTTGAGCCCTGAATCTCAGCAGATGTGCAACATCTACTCTCCAGTTCATGGGACTCACACAGGACAACTAACAAAAGGATGATTATGGACAACGCCCATTCCCCAAAACAGAGAGTGTCTCCAACCATGAGCAAGACAGCTCCATTCATCTGCCCCATAGGATCTAAGCCCTCTCTCAACCAGAAACAGAGTGGTCATCACTATCCCCAAATCCTCAAGATTGAGGAATGAACAAACATAAGGGGGGAACACAGCTATGGACTAAAGTAGACTTACTATTATTCTAGCAATGGAAGAACTTGTAACGCTGATATGAAGACAGTGGTCACAAGAGGTTCTGAGGGGAGGGAGAGGGAAGAATAGGTGTGACGTGGGGCATTTCGGGGACATTGGAATTGTCCTGCATGACATTGCAATGGCAGATACAGGCCATTATACATTTTATCAAAACCTATAAAATTGTGCAGTGCAAAGTGCAGACTATAATGTAAACTATAGCTCATGGTTAGTAGCAATGCTTCAATATGTGTTCATCAATTGTAGCAAATGTACCACACTAATGAAAGATGCTGTTAATGGGGGAAATTGTGTGAGTGGGGTGGAGAATTGGTAATACCCTGATATTTTTGATGTAACATTTATGAATCTAAAGCTTCTTTCAAAATAAAAAAAAAAGGAAGAGCACGCTTGCTGTGTCATGGAGAGCTGAGTCACTAATACTTGTTGAATAATCCTGAAATATCTTTATTTCAAAAATAATGGCCTCCTTGAATCTCAGTGAGAAAATCATAAATTCAGGCTTTTGGGTTTGCTTGAGTCAGCTTCAGGCCTTTTGTGCACAGTGAGGGTTTAGGGGTCCAGGGCCTAGAATTTCACAGACACATCTCTCGCTGAGTCTTGTGCTACCGGCTGATGTGCCTGCCTCCTTCCTTTCCTCCCCATAGGTGAATCACAGCTTTTGTCCAAAGTGGTGGTGCTTCTCTGTCAGCTCCCACCTCCCCATCCCTGTTAGAGGAGGCAGCTCTGCCAAGTCCCCCTCCAGAGTCAGGGACACCACCTGTCATGCGGCTTCCTCTTCCTGCTCGGACATCTGACAGCTTCTATGACTCATGAGCTGAGAAAGCATAGATCACCAAAGTCAAAGGGACCTCAGAAACCATCCACATCAGCCACCCACTTTACTGACTCAGAGGGGAGGGTGCCCATAAGGGCCACAGTTAGCTGGGGCAGGGGAAGGATCAATGTAAGCTGCAGAAGGAGTCAGAGCGATGAGTACCTTCATCACAGACTACTGCTGGAATTCAAACTTGACACTTGAAGGCTTTGAAAGGTGCACTTGGATAGGAGTCCAGCCACCAGGATTCCAGTCTCAACTTCAGAGCTGACCTGCTATGTGACCTTGAACATATTCTACCCCCCTCTGAGCTCCTCTGGATCATGAGAAGTTGGTACTGCAGATGGCTGAAGTCTCTTTGAACTCTTATACTGAGAGACTGCAGGACTCAAGGAAGGACCTAGAAAGCGTCAGGTCTGGTGATAGATGAAGTTTTGCTTGTTGATGCAGTGATCCTCCTCCCGTCAAGCTTGAGGAGTCTAAAAGGACTGCTACCATCTCAGGGCTATCCATCTGCACATCTGCACAATTGTGTCATCACAAGACTGTGGACTCAAGACACTATTCAGCTCTGCTTTTCCTGATGGAAGCTCCCTCACTCCTGGCAGCTCTCCATTCCTTTCCTCACAGCCACATATATTTATCCTATTGCTCAACTTCTATGATGCTCAAAGACAAAGCGGATCAAGCTGCTATCACACCTTACATAGGATGTAAGTGATAATGGTAGCAATGATGATAGCATTGACTGAGACATCCACCTCTTCATTTAATCTTCCCAAACATCCTATAGATTTAAAAAGTCCTCATTGGATAAATGAGAAAATGGAAGTGCAAGAAGTTGCCAAACTCCTTCAGATAGTCAGTGGTACAAACAGGGTTCAACCTCATCTCAAGGTCAAAGTGGTAACTAATCCATGATATTGATAAAGAGTTGATATATAAATACCATGACCACCACTCCAGAAAACAAAAAACCTCAACATGAGCACTTTGTCACAAACCCAAAGACTGAGATGTAGAAGACCTAGCCATGATGAAGGAATACTGAAGGGAGAATTTTGGATGGAGGAGAGATTTAAGCCATGCCAGGCAGGCAGCTGCCCATCTGCCTGGGCTCTAAGCCTGTCCTTGATGTGAGATGTGGTGAAAGATGCCCTGGCCCTTAATCAAGGAGGCTTGGCTTGCTGACTTTCTCTGCCTCTCTCCTGTCTGCCTCTCTCCATGCCACTCAATAATGCTAATTTCGGGTTTAAGAAGTCCATTACTTTCATGTGCAGCTCTAAGAAAATCTTTTAGATGGGCTCCCAGCACCCCTGTCCCCTGCATTACTCCACACATGTGCAAACACACACACATGCTTGCACACACTTGAGCACATACATGCACACTTCCACACGTACACTCATATATACTCATGTGCACACACACCTACCTGCACACATGCATGCACTCATACATCACACACATACCCACATGCATGCACACATACACACAAATACACCAGGCAGCCGTTAAAAATCTCAGCCACTTCAATGAAGAGTAAACGCTATGTTGTGCTAAGAAAAATAGAAGTTGAGTCATGAAGAAATAGGGCCCCTCTGGTATTGAAACAAGCCAACATCCTATGTCTCCTGATATGACACACTAAGGAAGACACAGCTTCACTTGGAATTCCTGCCAAAAATGCATAAACTGAATGTAATCATGAAAAAACATCAGACAAACTCAAACTGAGGGATATTCTACAAACTAATTGCTGGTACTCTTCAAAAATATCAAGGTCATGAAAGAAAAAGGTGAGCAACTATTCCAGATTAAAAGACACTAAAGAGGTATTAATCTGTCCCATGATTCTAGATGGTATTCCAGGCAAGAAAAAAAGTGTTTTTTCTTATATATAAAGGGCATTATTGGAATCATTGAAAATTGAATAAGGTCTGTAGATTACATAATATTATATTTATGTTAATTTTTTGATATTGTACTCTGCTTATATGAGATCTTTGTTTTAGAAAATGCACTTACATATTTGGCGTAAAGGACATCATATGTGCAACATGCTCTCAAATTCAGAAATAGATATAGATATGGGCATGGAGATAGTTACAGATATAGATATAGATATGGATGTGTATATGGATACAGATACAGATATGGATATAAATATAGATATACAATGACAAAGCCTGTTGACAAGTGGGGTATGTAAGAGAATTCTTTGCACTGTTCTTACCACTTTTATTGTTTGAAATTGTTTCAAAATAAAAAAAATTAAAAAGAAAAAAAAGAATAAATGCTGGAAGCAGTGTGTATAATATTGAGTTCACGTGACTGTGCATTTGTGTATGTGGGAGGTATACTTATTTGTGAGGTTTTGTAATGCTGTTTATGGAGATGGCTGTGGAATATGCAGGTGACCCTCCTTCCAGTTCCTATCTTCTATGTTCTGAGGCATAGAAATCAGGGGCAGGTCTGTGCAGGGTCCGTCTGCATGCAGGCTGGCAGTGCTGAACCTGGCCTTCTCTTTCCAAGGCACAGCTACCCCCGAGGCCTTTGAGAGGCCTTTGAGAGGCTGTGCACGGGAGTCCTCCTGACTAAGCTCAGTCACACAGCCGACGCCCGTCCCCCCACCCAGGGTGCTGACTTCAGCCAGGGTCTGCCACCCAGCTGCATCTCCCCTCCACGCAGGGGGCGCTCAGTCCCTCTCACCTCATGTCACTTTTTCCAACCTCCTCAAAGAAAACTGAAAACAAAACAAAAACAAAACACTTCCCTTCTTCCTCTGGTCCTCTGGGATGATACAGCATAATTGCCCTCTAAGCCCTGAGTCATGAAGCTTGATTCCCTTCCTGGGGTCACAGTGGGGAAAAGAGATGCCAGTGCAAAATAGTATACTTTCAAAGTAACTTGTCCTTTTCCAGAAAAGTCAGAAAAGAGTCTGGATGAGACAAGCTTGGAAGGTGAAGGGGGAAAGGCTTTATTTTTTCAGTCTTTTGGTAGTGAGCATATAATAATTAAGAAATAATAAGGATGAATAAAGATAATAAATGCAAAACACTAAGTGCTCTGTTTGGTACATTACTAATGCTCAGTAAAATTATCTATGAACATACATTCATGCAGCCCTCAAGGTCCCTGTGGGCCCACGGGATGGAACGGAATGGGTGACAGCACTCTCCTTTGCTCTGAGACAAGTCATTTTGGGGAGAAGCACTTCTTGCCACTCTTAGGCCAGAGCTGAGATTATAATTAATAGCTCTTCCTCACTCAACCCAGATTTCTTTCTTTCATGCTCCAACATGCTGGCAGCCTGTGCACTTCATTTTTGTTTGGCCTGAGGGACCATTTTCATCAGGTGAGGTGCCAAGTGCCCCTCTGTCATGGTGGAGCTCATTAAACACATGGCCTGTCCCGGGCAGGTGCTGACGAAGCCTGAGCCTGCTCCAGCCACGTATGTGTGGCGTCGGTGAGGGGAGCTGAGATCTGCAGGCCTCAGTTGCTTCTTCTCTCAGTAATCTGCAGCCAAGTTCTAGTGAGACAGAGTGAAGGGAGCTCATGGGTTTTCAGGAAGTTTACCAAAACTCCAAAGTAATCGCTTGCAAAATATGTTGAAATGAAAAGCATATAGGTTTCAGATGAAGGCAGATATACATGGATTGGAGACTTGGCTCTGACACACACTGGTTGTGAGTCCTGGGATAAGATTTCTGACCCACCACGATAAGGCTGGAGGTTCTGTGCCCAATCTCCCAAGTACCATGGGCTGACCCACATCACAGGACTTACTTCACTGAACTGCAATCGCTCATTGACCTATCTGTTTCCACTAGACTATGAGATCCTTGAGGGCCAGGACGATGTCTTTTTCACCAGTGCATCCCTAGTGCTTGGCAAGGTACCCTCTGTGTATATGTTCAATAAAATATTTGATGAGTGAATAAATAAGCTGATGGATGGATGGATGGATGGATGGATGGATGGATGGATGGATGGATGGATGAATGGATGGAAGGATGGATAACTCAAGCAAATTTCCCCTTATTTGTCTACTCTACAGATTTGTATGGAGATTAAATGAAATGAGGATCACTAAACCCTCATCACAGTCTCTGGTATATACAAGATGTTTAACAAAAACGGGCTCTTTTCCTGTCTCCTTCCACAACTGCCAACAAGGGCAAATTGTTAGCTTCAGATAATCTTACTAGATACTGATTATCCATTTAATTCTTTACATATGGTTAGCATAACCTTTAAAAAATTGAGTCTGATTAGGCCACTCTTCCATTAAAACCTACCAATGGTGGTGATCAGTGATCAAAATGAGTTCCCCATCAATCATCACCATTCTCGGTATAATCCACAAAGTCCTGCCTGAGTTGATTCTCATCCACTTCTCAGGCCTGGGCCATGCCACTCTGTCCCCTAGTCATGCTGACCTTATTTCACACACTGGCCTTAGAACACACTGGACTACATTCTGCTCGTGGCCTTTGCTTGTTTGTCCTCCTGCCTGCAATGCCTCCTGCCCCACAGATGAGGTCAGGACTCCTTCTTCTATATGCTCATAACCCCATGTAAATTCTTTTTATTACTAAACACAGTTTATAATATTTACATTTCTTGTGGCCACATGATTAATGTCAGTCTCTGACATGGATTCTGCCTGCTTTGTTTATCCCTATATTCCCTTCAACTAGCACATTATCTGACACATAAAAATGATTCAATGAATATTTGTTGAAGAATAAAAACCCTACTCTTTCCCCAAACCCTGCTTTCACCCATCATCCCACTTATACACACTCACAGACAAGGGCATGTACATTTTCCTTCAGGGATGAGGCCTTGCATTTTAGCCCCTTGGTTTAGTGTGTTCCCTGGCCAGCTGAAGCAGACACACATGATCCATGGAAGCTCAGGATTCCTAAGTCCTGGAAAACCTTTTGATATACTTTCTTATTCACACTCAGTCTCCCGCCAGTGCCCCTGTTACCTGCTTCAGCTGAACTTTCTGCACCCATCCTTCCTGCACCCATCCCTCTGGGTCCTGGCAATTATACCCCAGGACACTTTGGAAAGAAGTGGGAGACATGGAGACACCAAAGATGGTCTTGCTGCATTTTAAAATACCACGAAGTCCACCATCTTATCAGTGCTTCAGGTCAACACATGATGCCCTAGAATAGGAGCAAGTCAAGGCCCCCTGATTCCAGCTGTGAGCTGAGTCTAAACAAAATCCTCTAGGTTCCATCAAGGCAAGGGTCAAAATAAGCTTCCACTGAGGGAAGGAATGGAGAAACGTGACTGAGAAACAGGCATGTAGGAATACTTGAAGAAAAGATGTGCACATTCTGAACAGCAGCTCTTGGGAAAAAAGCTCTTTTTAGACTTTATTTCAGAACAAGTCACACTAGAGAGAGGAGTTTGTCCCTTCAGGGAACTCCCTGGTCACATCGTTGTTTTACTTATAAACACCATTTGGGACCTGGGCACTGGGGAAGAGAAAGTTGTTTACAACGTATTACTTTGAATTGAAAAATAAAAATGCCCCTGGCTTTGAGAGCATAGTTTATGCATGGTATGGAGGGAAAAACAAGACTGAGTGGTCCTGGCTAAGTCTCACCTTCTTTCTGTAACCCTTTTTCTTTGCTATTAAATAGGAAGGGTTGGTAAGAGGCTTAAGGGTGACAATACACATAAAATACCTGAGGAGGTCCTCAGGAGAGACCAACTCCTTCTGAATTCTTTCCCTTTTCTCACATGAATAAATTTAATGAATTCCTTAGGAAACTTTGAGGTTATTGAACCTGTCAAATTGGGTGAGAATCAATCATGAACAACTTCCTCATAGGTTTTGTTGGCGTTCCTGTCATTGGCTGGAGCAAAACTGGCAATAGGAAGTTAGTCTTTTAATCATTGTTGTCTGAATTAAATGCAAAGTGAAATCTAATTCTGAAGTGGAATTACATATTATTTTCTTTTAAAAATTGCTTTGGGAGTCACTTAAAGTACATTTGTGCATCTAAAGAGATCTTTCTTCAAATTACTCCCCTGTTGTATCCTATTTGTCATTGAGACTTGACATCTATTCACTTGAATTGTCTCTCCAAGTTGATATTTTTATCTCTCCTCCTGAAGCCATTCCCCCAACCCAGGAGTCACTCATTCATCTTATGTACATTTTTGAACATCTAACCATGTGTTAGGAACTCTTGTGGGTCTTGAATACCTCTGGCTGGATTTATGCAAGTCTCCAAGCCAGCTCCGCAATGAAAATTCCTCTTTCACGAACCATCAAAATTATCTTTTTAAAATCCTGCTCCTATATTGCCACTTCCCTTTTCCTTATTGCTTATCAATAAATCTTGATGTTGGCTCCCAGTTAAGGCCAAACTTCATTGTTTGATTGGAAGTCCTCAAAATCTGAATCTACCCCATTAATCCATACATCTCCCAATGTTCCTTGCTCACCATTCAAGTCAGATGATCCTTCCCATTCCCAAAAATGTTATATTGGGCCCCAGCTCTGTGCCTCTCCTTATGCTCTTACTTTTAGTGAAATGTGTTGGCAATTGCCTATTGTTAAAGTGTGTGCATGTATTCACATCCTATCCCCTATTCCCATAGAACTTACTACTACCTATTCTAACATTCCCTCCTATTCTTTAAGGTCAGTACAAGTCCAGCCTCAGCCAGAAGGCCTTTGCCAATCATTGCTTCTTTGAACTTCAAATACATTTATAATTAGTCAAAATAAGACTACTATTTATTCTTCTCAAATGATCCATATGGTACTTTGTTTTTGTTGCTGCCATTTTTCTGTGTTTTCAAAATGAAAATGACTATTGAATTTAGCCATGATCAGCCAAGTTCTTAGGCAGTTACTGGCTAGATCTCATAGTTTGGGTAGAAGTTGAAAGACTCACTGGTGAGGAGGGAGCTGCCTCCTTTTCCTATGCTTCTGCCCATCTGCTCACTCCTTTCCCTATCCTTCTTCCAACCTCAAGGGAGGAGGAGTTGCAAATCACAGCCCAGAACATTCATTACAACTATTTTTTACTAGTGGGCATGGTTACTTTATCAAAAGTTCCATGCACATGCATGTCACTCCCTTTAGCCTTTCCTTTGTCCTGTAGTCAGTCATTTGCTTACCATGGCAGATGACTGATTCAGGGGTTGCCTCCTATGCAGATCCAGCCATATCTCTGCTTCTATTCCATCTCCTTCCTTCTTGGAACTGAATGAATAGTCAGGCTGTCACCTGAAAATCCAAGATTCCATGGCCCAAGAACAGGAAGAGCTGCTTAGGCCTCAGCAGCAATAGTCTTCCTGACCAGCATGAGGGAGGGGACTTGAGGCATCCCCTCAATGTCCAATCCTAACTTCTAGCCCCACCCTCACCATCTGACAGAGTTAGCTTTATATACACATCACAGAAGTTCATGTCAGAGTAGCACATGGAGATCATCTCCAACCCTCTCACTTGACACACAATAAAATGACTCAGCGGAAAAGTGATTTTTCCCAAAGTCTCAGAGCAAGGCAGTGATTGGATCTGAATCCGGATCTCCATTCTCTTCAAGGAAGCCATGCTCCAGTGCACACAGTGTGTGTGTGGGGGGGGGCTGGGGGGCAGTTCACTTCTTTGGGCTCCCACACATTAATCTCACAGAGTCACTTATACAAAAAATGACAAAATACATTCTTAATAAATGCTTTATTTCAAAGACAAGGCTGTGTGGTTTGTGGGGAGGAAAATTGCCTGTTAGGAAACTGACACTCAATGGTGTGACAATGAGTATATTGTGAGCCATCTAAAAACCTCTTCATCCACAGATCTTGGACATGGAGCCCAGTCCCAAGAAGTGCTCAAGGATGGGTAGAGTTTTGGCACATGTGACACATGGGCCAGAGGACCATGAAATATTGTCTTAAAGGAATTAGGGAAAAAACCTGGAGGTCATACTTGGCATTAGCTTCTCCAACTCTAATAATAGTAGGGCATAAACTCATGAAGTCCAAAATGAAATGCGGGATTCGAAAAGAGAAATGTGGCACAGAGTCAAACGGCAAAAGCCACTTGTAGTTGTAACTTTGACCTGAGCTCACAGTTGTTTTAATTCTATTTAAAGTCTAGCTCAAATCCTGCCACCTCTCCAAGACCTTTCTCAATCCTCATTGTCAAAATAAATAGCTTTTTCCCTCCCAAATATTTTCATAGGACTTTGTTAATATTTCACTGTTGGCATTTGTGTCTTGTGGTTTAGATATTTATATATCTGTCTGTCTTTCCCACTAGATTGAGAGACTCATTGGGACAGGGGCTCTCTTAATATATATTTATATCTCTTACAGCCAGAATGGCAGGTATATAATGTGTTGCCTCTCCCTCATTCCTTGCTCCAGGCAGGCATTGATAATCAATCACAGCATTCCTCACAGTGCTTGGAAAAGTCCTCAATATCCTTCACAACAACCCCTTAGGCTGTCTTTATTGATTAATTAAAGTTTTCATGCAAAAGGAACCTCTTTCCTATATCTGTCTAGTGCAAGTAGCACAATGGTTTGCACAGTGCTGGTGTTCAGTTATATGTGTTGACTTGAACTAATTACCAACAGAAGACTTTAAAAAGGGGCCTAAGCTGAGTGTGTGAGCTAAGACAGAGAGGGACCATAATCACTAGGACTTGGGACTTGAGTTGGGGGCAGAAGAGTGGTCCAGGGCATTGTTTCCTGATGGTGTATCAACCTCAGACCATAGGGTTGTTGCCGTTGGTGGCTATGTGTGGCAGAATTGGATCCCAGCCAGAGACCATAGGGTTGATTAGAGAAAGATAATTGGCCTGTTCTGGCAGGACCTCAGCTTTGTTTTTGGTTGCAAAACCATGAGATACTCTAGAAGCACTTATTGTGGGCCTGAAAATGAAACTGAGATGCTCTGCATCTGGCACAGATTAATGGAATGACCAATCTGAGGTAGCTCCAGGGATCTTCTCTCCAAGGTTCATATGGGCTCTTTATCAAGTCATCTTTTCCTCTCTAAGGCTAATACTTCATTATCCTCTTGTGTTGGATTCATCTATCCCTTCAGTTTTCTTTCTGATGGTTTGCTGAGATAATTAAGGGTACTGATTTTGGGAAGGTTCTTGGCTCCAGGGAAAATTGGGCATCATTGGCCATCTGAAGGGACTACCTTTGAGTTAGTTGTTCACTAGAGAAGTAGCCTTTATGCAAAGAACAGCCAATCACCACTTTCCTTGATGGTGTGATGTAGGCAGACCTGTCTGAGCTAAACAGAGATGAAGGCATTGGCAACTCTCATGCTGGGCATCTTCAGTACAGTGATGGTGCCATGAGAGAGTCTGAGATCCACTAGAGCAGGAGGTCAGTTCATCGAAGTGAGCAGAAGGAAAACAGATCCTGAAGCAAGGGGAAATTAGAATACCCAGTGCTCACCTCTGGCACCTTGAGATTGGCTGGGATTATCAACCAGGTTGAGTTTCAAAGATCATTTTGAATGTACACTTTGGTATCTTCCATCAATTTTGGAAAATCTTTGGTAATTGTCTCCTCTAATATTTCTTTTGACCTATTCTTTCTTCCTCAGACTCAAGTTATATCATGTGTTATTGTTCCACATAAGTCTTTTCATTTTTTTCCTATATATTTCAGTTTGGATAATTTCTATGGATTTTTTTTAGTTCACCATTCCTTTGTATATATATCCTTTATGTATATATAGTTTTTATAAATACTTTATATATATCCCCTATATTTATATAAAGTGATATATATACATATATGTATCACTGTTCCTTTATTCAGTTGTGTCAGATCTGCTGTTAAGCCTATATGCCTATTTAATTTATTCTTAATATTAGATATTGTACTTTTCATTTTTAGACCATGTATTTGGTATTTAGAGATATTCTTTCTCTATTACATTTCTACAATTTTAAAATCTACATTGACCTTTCTTTTCATATTTATAATAGTTAATTAAGGTCATTATCTGCTAATTTCAATATCTGGGTCTTTTGTGGGTCTGCTTTTATTGACTTTTCCCCTCTTTGTTGTGGGTAGCAGATTCCTGCACTTTTGAATATATTGAATTTTTATTGTAGGCCAGCTATTGTATTTTAAACAGCTATAGAGACTGTAATAAATTTTATTTCACCCCAGAGGGGCAACAAGAGTAGGGCACTCATGACTACAATTAAATTCAATTACTAGTTGGGCTAGGTCAGGTATGGCTTGCAGATTTCTTTAGTTTCAGTTTACCTCTTATTTCAAATGTCTTAAAGGCAAGGTGTGTCCTGAATGAATGACTGGCCCCTCTTTCTCTTGCAGGACCTTGAGCTTTGAGGACCATATGATGAAGGGAGATTATTCTCTTTCCATTCCAGTCTTCAGTCTCCTGCCTTGTACTCAGTAAATGTCCTGTGGGGGTAGATTCAGTGGGTGGGAAAAACTAGTATTGCATTTGGGAGGGCCTACAGATTTTGATACATCATGTCAGGCCATCTGACAATTAAAAGATTTGCTGGGTTCTTCTTACCTATGGCAGTCATAATCTTCCACCTGCTCATGCCCAGACATGACAGATGCTTCCAGGGGTGAAAAGCTCCACTAGACGCCACTCATGTAGGAAGAGCTCAACTCTCTCTGGAATGTAATTATTTCAGACTTCTGTGTGTACATAGTTCTCTAATGTCTTCAAAAGATATATTTTCTTTGAGTTTTAATTGGGAGCAATGGTGTGTATTGAACTTCTACATCCTAACCAGAAGCTGAAATCTTTCTGGCCATCATAATTGTCATATTCTAAGACCTCTTCACGGAGGGGCCATGACTGCTAATATTCTTTCTTTTCTGACAAGGATGGGCCACAGTGGATATTTTTGCAAGGACTTTAAAAAGTCTTGATGTATTAGTCAATTATTGCTGATAATACACATCAAAATCTCAATGGCTTACAGCAATATTTGTTTTCTTGCTCATGAACATAAGTTGGCTGTGGTTCATCTGGGATCACCTGTGGGCTTGGGTTCGGGCATATTCCACATGTCCCATCATTCTCTTTGGCTACCTGGAAAATGTTCTTATGATAGATGTAAGGAAATCAAGAGGACCATGATATACAAGCTAGTTTAAAGCCTCTGCTTGTGTCACATCAGCTAACATTCCATTGGTCAAACCAAGTCACCATGCCAAGGTCAACATCAGTGGGGCAGGGAAGTAGATGACACCATCAGAGGAAGGCATTGCAAAGGCAGAGATAGTGTATATAATCCTATTACAGGGGAAAAAAGAAGTGGAAAACATAGTTCAACCTATCATGTTAGGGTAGGAAAATCAAAACATAGCTTAGCTTCATTTAACAAGAGCCTGAAAAACTCTCTAAGTTTTTCATAGCCATAAAAGGAATCCCTTATATTTCTACATTAACCTTTTTATACTGAGAACCCATATGGCAAGTCTTACCCAAGAGGGAGGAGAAGAATAGATTTGAGGCAGCTACAGCCAAGACGCTGACCCTGCTCCAGCTGGAAAAGTTTCTCTCAGCTGTTCCTCCTGATTCAGATGCTAATGGACTAGTGAGTTTATTAAGTAAAAGGAAAACCAGGTGCCTCATGAAAACAACACAACCACAGCAGCCCATAAGCCTCAGAGAATTGCTGCAGGTAATAACATACATTTTTATCTGTACCTTAGAATTTGTCCTAGTTCAGTAGTTCTCAAACTTTAGAAGGCATCATAATTATCTGGAGAGCTTGGGCTCATTAAGCAGAGTCCTGGGTTCCAATTCCAGGGTTCCTAATTTAGTCAGTCTGGGAAGAGACTGAGAATTTGTAGTTCTAGCAAGTTCCCAGGTGGTCTGGGAACCACGTTTTGAGAACCACTGCTTTAGGTCATGAATCCACCAAAGCAGAGCCATTTCATAGGACTCACTCTTCCTCCTGAGTCTCCTTAATGCTCTGCTGCTGCTTCTGATGGTCTGCAGATATTCATAAGTCAAAATACATAATGTTGCAGCCTGGCATGGTGGAAAGTGTCCTGTGTTGGGATTGCTAGGTCCTAATCCATCTCTGCTGTTGACCTAATTTGTAAACTTGAAAAGTTATTTTCATAGCTGTGGGTCTTAGGTTCCTCATATACTAAAGAAGATTCAAGTATGGTTTGCTGCATGAGTTAGTTGGCCTTTAAGAAATATTTTACTGAGAAATTATGTAATTTTATGGTCTTATTTTTAGAATTTATTTAAATTCTAAAAGTCTTAGTTTTTCATCTATAAAATTGTTATAACAATTGTATCTACCTCAAAGAACTGTGGGGACGAGTCAATGAGATAATACATGCACAAAATGTAGGATAATGCTTGACAGCAGTGAAAATTTAGTGATGTGTATTATTATTGTTTGTGTTATGATTAGTCACATAGAATTTCATATTATGCTATGGATGTCGAGGAGACGGAGAGAGATCATTTCCAGAAGAAAGATAATGGAAAGTTTCAACAAGAAAGAAACATTTAGAGTTGGGCCATATAGAACAAGTAAGATTTGGGTTTGTGGATATTTCAGGTGGAGAGTGAAAGGCAAGGGAAGAACCATGAATCTGGTCCTAAAGGTGGGAAATATACAGACTCTTCCTATGGATCAAAGAGAAGCTAAGTTTTTGGGGAAGGGAAGCAAGACAGTGGTGTTTACATGTGTGAAGCAATACCAGGGACATTAATATAAGTCTAGAATTAAATCAAGATCTGAGAGACCCCGGTTTACAAGGCTCAGGACTTTGAACTTTATTTGGGTGGTAATGAGAAGTAATTAAGTTCAGAGAAGAAATAGAAATTGGACTTGGCATTTAGTCCCGGTGCCACCACTCTAGATATTTATGATCTTAGGCA
>PVKH010003399.1:14766-25126 GCA_004027955.1 Chaetophractus vellerosus
CTTACACCTATACCTACACCTACACCTACACCTACACCTACACTACACCTATACCTACACCTATACCTACACCTATACCTACACTATACCTACACCTACACTTACACCTATACCTACACCTATACCTATACCTACACCTACACTTACACCTATACCTACACCTATACCTACACCTACACCTATACCTACACCTACACCTACACCTATACCTATCATAGTGCTGTTATGAGGATTAATGGAGAAATATAGTGATGCTCTGTAATGTAATATACCCTGAGTTAATGCTTTATTAAAATTTTCGCTTTGAAATAATTTTATATTTACAGAAGAGCTGCTAAAATAGAACATAGAATTCCCATATACCTGTCATCCAGATCCCCTGATGTTAAGATTTTACATACCTGCGGTACATTTATCAAAACTAAGAAATTCACATGGGTACAATACTGCTAACTAAACTAATGACTGCATTTGGCTTTTATCAGTTTTTCCCCTGATAAACTTTTTCTGTTCCAGGATCTAGCCCAAGATACCATGTTGCATTTATTTCACGTCTCTAGTCTCCTCTAATCTATGACAGGTTCTTGGTCTTCCCTTTTCTTTCATGATCTTTACACATTTGAAAAGTAGTGCTCAGGTATTTTGTAGAATGTCCCTCAATTTGTTTTTTTCTGACATTTCCTTATGGCTAGACTAGAGTTAAACATTTTTGATGAGAATATCAAAGTGGTGATCACATAATACCAGGGGCACATGCAGGGCTGGCTACATAATTTGCAAGGCCCAGTATAAAATGAAAATGTGAACCTCCAGGTTCCATTGACATCCATCGTCTAGTTGCTGCCCGTGGTTTCTCTTTCTGCAGCCTTCTCTATAAGGCCTCCAGTAAGGATTAAGACCATCCTGATTCACTTGGCCAGCCTTAACTGAAGTAACCTCATCAAAATGCCCTGTTTACAATGGGTTCACACCCAGATGGATGGATTAATATTAAGAACATGTTTTCCTGGCATACATAGCTCCAAGCCACCACAGTTGGTTATTCATGTTTCTTAGACTACCATGACCTTCCTTCTGTGTTCAAAGCAAGTTGTGGATTGAATGGAAAGTGGCATGAACTCTAAGGGCTGTCAGCTTCCTGCTTCCTCAGCCATGGATATAACACACCTGCTTTGTATTTGCTTTGAGTCTCACTGAACTTCCATGCATCGGAGAGTCCACAGGAATCCTGTGCTCATAGGGCATACCAAATCTAAATGCAACTACAATGGCAAGGAATGGTGGGCACCCGGGTTGTGCATCCTCCTTTGCTTCCATGCCTGTTCCATTTTCCTATGGGACTTCATTTGCAAACCACAAGTTCAAAGATAAAAGTATTAAGAATTTCAAGAAGACAAAAGCAAAGCATTACAACAAGTGTGGAGCCCTTCTGAACATGGAGCCTGGTGCCAACCCTCAACACGTAATAAAAGTACTACTGTTTCTGTTGACCTTAACCATTTGGTTAAAGTGGTGTCTTCCAGGTTTCTCAATGGTAAAGTTGTTATTTTTCCCTCTCCATTTGTTAAAGGCAAGTCACTGACACTAGCCACTCTCACAGGGAAGGGAATTAAATGCCACTTCCTGGAGGGAGGAGTGCCAAAGAATCTGTGGACATTTGTTTAAATCACCACACTAGTTAATAAGTATTTGGTGGTAGTTAATTCATTTTGAATCTCATTCCCAATGGCCAAATTTGGAATCTCAGACCCCATATCTTGCCTCCAATTCTGTAATATAACAGCTATGGCAAAAAACCTTGCAAAACAGCAAGACAAATTTCATGGTACTATCATTGCCCCTTTTTCACCAGTATGAAATTTTAGGTCTTAGGACTAACCCAGACAATGGGTGAAGCGACCCTCTACCCAGGACCTGGACTGATCTAATTTCCTTGGAAACTCTTTCGCTTCGTGAGCTATGGGCACCACATGGTGAGGTGAAGTTCTATTCATAGCATCCTCTCCAAGTGGATGACTGCAAGTAAATAATTATCTGCCCATGGTACAGGGAGCTCCAAGCCCCCTCATCGTCCTTGGCGTGCACAGCATTTCTGCCTGCCCGCAATTCCCCTTGTTTGGCAGATGCTGTCAGCAGAAGACGCTGAGTGCAGGCGAATTATTTCCACTACTTCCTGCTAATTTCAGTACTGCATTCATCCAAGGCTCTCAAAACTCTTAATCAACAGGAATATGCTAACCTGAGACTGGGTCACAGAGGGACAGCCTAGAGATCTGGGTAGATTGGTGACAGCTGCTGCCCTCTCTGTGAGGAGGATTGGTGTAGATATCCTTGTGTTTGGTGACAGGAGGAGGAATGAGACGGTCTTTTAAGGTCTCTTCCAATCTGGAAAGTCTATGAATATCACTACCAGCTGAGAGTGATTCTCCATGCTTTATTCATCATGAAAATGACGCAAATTCAGAAAAGCAGCTCTCTCAAAGGTAGGAGGCCACTAACCCAGGCATCTCGACACTTAGCACTCCGAAACATTTGCTGAGGAAAGTCCTTGAGTTTTCAAAAATGCCATCTCAGGTATACATGGAAGAAACATTGCATGCTTGGTAATATGTGGAAATAGTCCATAGGTTTTAAGTTCAATAGTAGTGAGCTCTGATTGCGACAAAAAGCTAGGATGTTTGAATAGAAGTAAAACGCCTTGGGTGAGGAAGGAGATGATTCTTCTCTACTCCGTGCTTGTCAGACATCGCCTGGCCCACACTGTTCCATTCTTGCTTTATGTGGGAGGCCAGGGGAACCTGGAGATCCTCAGAGAAAGGTGACATATATCGTTGCGTGTCTAAGCATTATTTAAATGGAAAATCACCTGAAAAGACCGGGCAAATAAAGCCTGGAAAACGGGGGACTCATAGAACTATGACTGTTAATCTTCACATAGATATTTTTAAAATATATTTTTAAAGATATTTAGATTACATAAATGTTACAAAAATATAGGGAATTCCCATATTCCCTGCTCCCTACCCCTCCCACATTAACAACATCCTTCATTAGTGTGGTACATTTGTTACAATTGATGAACACATTTTAGAGCATTGCCACTAAGCGTGGGTTACAGTTTACATTGTAGTTTACACTCTTTCCGGAACAATTTTGTTAAGTTATGTCAAGATATATATTAGCCTGTATCTGTCACTGCAAGATCATTCAAGACAATTCCCAAGTCCTGAATATGCCCCCATATTACAGTTGTTTTTCCCTCTCCCTTCCCTCAGAATATCCAGTGGCCACTGCCTCCACATCAAAGTTCTTCCATTGCTAGATTCACAATAAGTCTGTAGTAGAATACCAGTAAGTCTACTCTAGTCTATCATTCATTCCCCAAACCTGAGGATTCCGGGATGGTGCTGCCCACTCCGCCTCTAATTGAGAGGAGGCTTATTCCACTGGGCAGATGGAAGGGTCTATCTTGCTTGCAGTTGCAGACTCTCTCTGTTCCTTGGGATGGTCATTGTCCACTATCATCTTCTTGTTAGTTGTCCTGGGTGAGTCCAATGAACTGGAGAGTAGGTGCTGCTGTTGAGATTCAGGGCCTAAATGGCATGCGGACAGCCCCAAGATTTAAGTCTCTTAGGCGTACACCTATCAACTCTAATAGTAACTATAGGTTCAAATAGAAGGAGCAGAAGAGCCTTGTGTAGGGAAACCACAACCGAGTCCAACTCTGTCACACTGCGGAGCATAAATTCCAAAGGAGGGCCCACTGGCAGGGTGCCAAACTCCTGAGCTGTCTGCCCTGCCTATAGTGTTTGGATGTCTCCAGAGGCCTCATGAACCCTACTATTTGAGGTATTTGATGGAATGGAATTTGAAAGAAGTTTCAAGAAGTAAGAACAAGTTCCAGTGAGTTAGTGACAGTGATTTTTGTCTCAAAAGCACTTTTTACCATCCAGAGCCATTCAATGATATAATTGGGGATTTGGGCACACTCTCATTAGAGAGTGACAATATATCAAACATGTGGAAAGGAATTTAAACAGCAAGTAGTATATTCCCAACTTGAAAGGCTCAGTATTGTACAGACATCAATTCTTTCCATATTAATCTCTAAACCTAAGACAATTACAATCAAGATCTTATTAAGATGGTGTTATTGTGAAAGATTTCAAATATATGGCAAAGTTTAAATAAGGCAACAGTGAACAGCTGCATACCTACCACCAGAATCCACCAGTGACATTTTTATAACAGTTTATGGAGATATAATTTACATACCATAAAATTCACCTAATGTGTACAATGAACAATGAAATGGCTTTTACTTATTCAGAGTTATGCAGCCATCACCACGATAAATTCTAGAACATTCCATCACCCCCCCACACACACAAAATTCTTCACACCTTAGCAGTCACTCCCCTTCCCACTCCATGCCCCAATCTCCTCACCACTAATCTCCTCTTGATAATTTAGGTATTTTTTTTTTCTCTCTGCAATGTTTTGTAGTTTTCAGGGTAGGTGTCTTGCATATATGTATTGGTAATTTTTTCCTAAATATTTTACATTTTGATAGCTATTGTAAGGGGAATTGCTTTTCAATTTCATTTTCCAAATGTTTCTATAATAATACAATTAATTGTTGTATATAAAACTTCTGTCTTTCAGCCTTGCTAAATTTTTTAACTGTTGCAGTTATTTTTTGTATTCCTTACAATTTTCTTTGTAAACAATCAAATAATTTTCAAAAAGACAATTTTACTTCTTCTTTCCAATTTGTAGGTCTATTATGTAATTTTCTTGTCTTATTGGAAATGGGTAGGATTTCCAGTCTAGTGTTGGACAGAAGTGGTGAGAGTAGAAGTCCTTACCTTGTTCTTAATCTTGGGGAGAAGTGTTCACTATATCACCACTAATAATGACGGTAGCTCTGAGTTTATATTTGACTGAGAAAATTTCTTTATATTTACTCATTTGCTGAGAAGTTTTATCATGAGTTGGTGCTACATTTTTTCAAAATGTTTGTTTTCCATCATTTGAAATGATTGTATGGTCTTTCACCTTTGTATGTTAACATAGTGAATTGAGTATTGATTTTTTAATGTAAAATTAACTTTGCATTCCTGGGAAAGCTCATTTGTGATCATGCTAAATTATCCTTTTTAATATATTGTATTTGATTTGTAAATACTTTGTTAAGGATTTTTGTGTTTCTGTTCATGAAGAATATTAGTCTGTATTTTTTTTGTGATATCTTTGTGAATTTTGGTAAAAGGGTTAGCTGCTTTCATAAGATGAGTTGGCATGGTTTCCCTCCTCTATGTTTTGAAAGACTTTGTGTAATATGCTGTTATTTCTTTTTTAAATATTTGGTAGAATTCACCAGAGAAACAATCTGGGTCGAGAATTCCTTTTGGTAAAGTTTTTGATAACAAATTCAATTTTGATAAGAAGTGATCCATATTTCTGTTTCATCTATGTCAACTTGGGCTAGTTGTATTATTTAAGCATTTTCCCATGTTTCTGAGTTGTCAAATTTGTTAATTATTAAGTGTTTTTTATTATTCTCTTATTATCTTTCTAGTATCTCTAGGGTCTATAGAGATAACACCTTTTTCATTCTCTCTATTGGTAATTTATACTATTCCTCTTTTTTCTTGGTCAGTCTAACTAAGGATGTATCAATTTTGTTGATCTTTCAAAACAACCAGCTTTGAATTTGTTAATTTTCTCTATTTTTGTATTTCATTAACCTCTGCTCTTACCTTTAAATTTCCATATTTCTATTTACATTGAGTTTATATTGTTCTTTTTTCTGGCTTTTTAAAGTGTCACCTTAAGTCATTGATCCTAAACATTTCTCCTTTTCAAAATATAAATATTTAAAACATAAATTCCCCTATGAACATTGCTTTAGCTATATCCTACAAATTTTAATATGTTATATTTTAATTAATACTCAGTTTGAAGTGTTTTCTAATTTCCCTTTGATTTCTTCTTTGGCCCATGGTTTATTTAGTACTGTGTTCTTTACTCTCCAAATATACGTTTTCCTAGATATCTTAATTATTATTGATTTGTAATTTATTTCCATTGTGCTCAGAAAACATTCTCTGTATTATTTCAATTCTTTTAAATGTATTAAGACGGCTTTTATGGCCCAACATGTGGTTTATCTTGGAATTAATACAACAACTGTGTATTCTGCAGTTATTGGGTATAGTATAGGGTTCTATAAATATCAAGGACAAAATGGATGATGATGTTCAGATGATCTCTGTCCTGACTGGTCTTTTGACTAGTTCTATCAATGGTGAGAAGAAGACACTAAAATCTCCAACTATGACTGCAGATTTGTGGATTTCTTCCTTCCTTTCTGCCAATTTTTGCTTGTTATAACATGAAGTTCTATTTCAGGGCAAATACACATTGATGATTACCATGTCTTTCCAATGAATGAGCCTTATGGCATTATGAAATACTACTGTTTATTTCTGGAGATACTCTTTTACTTGACATTTATTTTATCTGATACTGAATTTTAGAAGTCTTCTGACACATACTATTTGCATGGTATATCTTTTTCATCCATTTAATTTGAAGCTATCTTTGTATTTATATTTATTGTGCATCACTTAAAGACAGCATATGATTGGGCCTTAACTTTTTATCCATTTGAATAACCTCTGCCTTTTAATTAAAATATTTATTCCATTAACATTTCATATAAGACTGATAAGGTTTGAGGCCTGTAACTCTTATTCTTTGTGTTTATGTCACTTCTGATTTTGTTTCTCTGTTCTTCTTTTCCTGCTTTATTTTGGATTACTTGAACATTTTCCAGAACTGTATTTTAATTTATCTATTGGTTCTTCAGCTATACCTCTTTATATTTTTGTTAGTTCTAACCATAGGAATTACAATAAAAAACATTTCATTGTCTGCTTAGTGTTAATGTTGTACCACTTTACATAAAATATAGAAAGTTTTCAATTTTATGGTTTCATCGCAATAGTTTTGTTCTAACCATGCAACCCATCAAATTAGCAAAAATCTTTAAAATTGTTGATATTCTGTGTTGGTAAAGATTTGGAGAAATGATATTTCCTTATTTTTTTTTCAATTTTTAATCAATTGTTTTTTTTTAGGATACATCTATTACATAAATGTTACACAGAAATTTTAGGAGTACCCATATGCCCCACCTCCCACATCTCCCACAACCTCTCACATATACATCTTTCATCAGTGTGGCACATCACCTGCAATAGATATACACATTTTGGGGCTTTGCCACCAAGCATGGACCACAGTTCAGACTATAGACTACCCTCTCTCCCACACAGTTCTGCATGATACATGATGATATAAAATGGCCTATATCCTCCATTGCAACATCACCCAGGACAATTCCCAAGTCCCAAAAAAGCCCCCGTATTACAACTGCCCTTCCCTCTCCCTGCCCCCAAAGCTTCCAGTGGCCCCTGGCTCCACATAATTTTGTAATTTCTTCCATTGAGTGAATCACGAGTCTATAACAGGACACCAACAAGTCCACTCTGGTCCATAGCTCTTCCCCCAATCCCGAGGAGTCTAGGAGTTTGTAAATTGGATCAGACTTTTTTGGGAGGTCAGTATGCCAGTTATATATCAAAATTTCAAAAATGTGCATACTCTTCAATACAGCTACTTTTTAAAGTGTCTATCATAGAGAGAGCATTCTCCCATTGCACAAAGATGTTCTTTTCAGCATTAGTTTTGTTAAAACATGTTTGTGAAAATTCCAGTAGTTATTTACAGAATAGATAGTAAGTAAATTCTAGTGGATTCACACTTGGGAATACTAGGCAGATTTTTGAAAGATGAAATAGATCTATGTACACTAAAATGAAAAGATAATCAAGACATAGAAAAGTGAAAAAATAAGCTACTATTTGAAAGATGATCAGATATTTGTACATGCATTTATATATAAAGTTCATAAAATATCTGTAAAAATATAGCAAAATTTCTCAACAGTGATTTCCATTGAGAGGGACATTGAATATGGAATTGGGCATGCTTTGAAGGAAGTCTTTAATGTTCTATTTATGATTTTAAATGTATATAAAAATTGAATGAATTTTTAAATGTCTGAAAACAGAGGCCTCTTTATTTCCATGATTTGGTGACTCTATGATGCCGCATTTCTCCTTGAAATCATAGAACCATAAAAAAGATCAAATTCAACGGATCTTAACCCAGGGATAAGCATTGTTATCCCCATTTTCCAGATACGGAACTTGAGATAAAGCATTGTGAATTTACTTTCCTTCTAACCTACATGTTCTTAATGCAGAGTCAGAACTAGAAAAGAGAGCACTCATTTCATTCATAGACCAGTGCTCTTTCTAATATTTTGCTGCAAATCATACTTTGCAATGTTTCTGCATGGATGGAATCTTAGCTGTGAAATATGAAGTTTGAGGGAATGTTTCACATTGTTTAAAATCCTTGCAAAGCATTCTTTTGGCTTACCCAGGTTATTCTTTAAAATATCAGATCTTTTATCAATCATTCACATGATAATTTAATTATTATGTATATATTGATTTTGAACATATAGTCACAGAATAATCTCTTTAAGAAAATTAAAACCATAGTAGCAAAAATTGTATTGAGGGCTTATTGCCAGACACCATGCTAAGTGCTTTGCATATATTATCTCATTCAATCCTTGAAATACTCCTCTGAGGTATGTATTATTATTATCATTTTCATTTTATAGATGAGAAAATTGATGCTCAAGGGTAAAATAATTTGCCCAAATCTAGTTATTACATAGCAAATAAGTGGCAAAATCAGGTTGCTAGACACTGTATTGAACCACTGTATGAGTGGCCCCAGTTCTTCACTCTGCATGCATACTCTTTTCCATGTACCTTTGCCGTTACTCTCACAAAAGGCAAGTATACTTATCTGCATTTTGGCTTTGGAAACGGCCATGTAATTTGCTTTCGCCAATGGGATATTAGTAGACACCATATGATCAGGATCAGTAGGGTTTTCCCCCTTGAGCTTTTAGCATTTTGAAGGCTAGAACTTCCCCAGGTAATGGCTGTACCTTCACATGGGCCCCAGAATAAACACAAATAGAGTACTATCATCTCAGCTGAACAACAGTTCTGCTACGTGAAGAAGAGTCCCCTCAGGAGACCTGCGGGTCCATGAGTTAAATAAATGGTTATTATTTTATGCCCCTGAGAGTCTGTGTTTATATATATATAAAACCTTTATATCAGTCAGGGTTTGACCAGAGAAGCAGAACTACTGAGCAGTGGTGAGGGTTGGAGGGAGAGAGAAAACACACACACACACACACACACGTATATACCCACACATCACACACATCATGCTCTTATATACACATACACATATGCATATGTACAAATCACTGTTATAGGGATTTGGCCTTATGCGGTTATGGGAGCTGGTTAAGCAATCCCAGCGAGGCTGTTGTCCTCATGTCCTATGCTGGCCAGTTGAAAGGCTGGCAGTCAAGAAGAGAAGATGAATATAAAGTGGGAGAGATCAAGGGCAAGCTCAGTCTACAAGCTGTTACCCCTTGAGGATGGACTGAAATCCATGTTTTTGTTGTCTCGGGCCTTGGTGAAGTAGGTATCCTGCAGAAGCTGGCACCCTTCATCACAGACCTACAGTCACACACTTGGCCCAGATGGTGGAGCAGCTGCAGGAGGACCCAAGAGAAGGTAGAGCAGTTGCAGGCCCAGCTACTGCTTTCAGCCAATGAGGTGAGTTATAGCAATAATGTGTGTAAGCTATAAAAAGGCTGATACTTCCTTTCCACCCTCCAAAACCTCCCAAGGATCGTCCTCGTAGCACACGCTAATGAGGAACATACAAGAAAGGGAATTAAGGGAAATGTAGTTCAGCCTAGCTAAGTTGACCCATTACAAAACCATCATAACCTCTGATATTCCTTTTTAATAGATAAGGAAAGAAACAATGTGGGTCCTAACCAAAGTCTCATAGCTGGTAATTGGTAGAATTAGAACTTGAATCTAGACTCCTGATTTCTGACCCTGTGTGATTTCAATTCTAAATATTATGAGTTGATCCACCATGTAATTTTAAAAAAGATTTATTTATCCACCCTCTCCCCCCACACACACCCTGCATCATTGTTTTGGGCTCACTGTCTGCTCTCTCTGTGTTATGTGGCTGCGTCTGTTTGTCTTCTCTTTTGGTGGCACTGGGAACCAATCCCGGGACCTTCTGGAATGGGAGAGAGGAGCTCAATCTTTTGCACCGCCTCAGCTCCCTTGTCTGCTGCATCTCTCATTGTCTCCTCTCTGTGTCTGTT
>PVKH010003400.1:0-13100 GCA_004027955.1 Chaetophractus vellerosus
CCGCGGCGACGCGCCGAGTCGGCCCTCCACGGCAGTGGCTCATTCAGTTCGAGGGTGGCTCCATTCCGTTCCCACGGGCGGCTCCGCTCCATGTTTTGCGGGCAGCAGTCCTCCATGTTTTTTGCGGGCTGCTCGGCTTCCGCAGTTCGCAGGCGGCAGCTCCGCTTTTCACGGGTGACTTTGCCATGCCCGTGGGGGCTCCGCCCTGCCCGTGGTGGCATTTTGCCTTGCCCATGGCGGCATTGCCCCACCCACAGTGGCTTGCCTTTCTCAAGGCCGTCTGCCCGCTCGGAGAGGTCCCCGGGAACCGAACCCGGGGCCTCCCATGTGGTACACCGGCGAGCTCTTTATCCACTGAGCTATCTAGCCAGGCCCCTTAGGAGTTTTATAGTTTTAGTTCTTATATTCAGGTCTAATATATTTTGAGTTATTTTATATGGTGTGAGGTAGGGGTCCACCTTTGTTTTAATTTGCTAGGCTGCTAAAAGCAAATACCATGAAATGGGTTGGCTCAACAACGGGAATTTATTAGCTTACAGTTTTGAAGCTGAGAAAAATGTCCAAATCAAGGCATCATCAAGGCAATGCTTTCTTCCTGAATACTGGCTGCTGGTCATGATTGACTCCTCTGCTACATGGCAAAGCACATGGCAGTGTCTGCTGGTCTCTCCCTTCTCTTCCGGGTTTTGTTGCTTTCAGTTTTTTGCTTCTGGGGCTTACTTTCTCTTTGTTGGAATTTCATTCTCTTATAAAAGACTAGGAGTATTAAGACCCACCCTGGGCCATGCCTTAACTGAAGTAACCTAATAAAAAGCTCCTACTTACAATAGGTTCACACCCATAGGAGTGGATTGGCTTTAAGAACCTGATTCTCTGGGGGTACATCCAAACCACCACAACCTTTACTCTTTCGCAAATGGAGAGTCAGTACTCCCAGCACCATTTGTTGAAGAGATTATTCTTTTCCCACTGAGTAGACTACCTTTGTCAAAGATCAAGTGGCCAAAAGTGTGAAGGTTTGTTTCTGAACTCTCTGTTGGATTCCATCGATCTATATGTCTGTTCTTGTAGCAGGACCACACTTTTAAAGTTTTTTTAAATTAAAAATGTTGTAGGTTTACAGAAAAATCATGGAAAATTACAATATCCCCATATACCCCCTATTGTTGACACTGCATTTGTTACAATTGATGAAAGAAGATCAAAATTATACTATTAACTAAGTATAGTCCATAGTTCACATTAGGTGTATTTCCCCCCATATACCACCTTATTATTAATACCTTGTATTAGTACGGTATATTTCTTATAATTCATGAAAGAACATTTTTATACTTGTACTATTAACTGTGGTCCATCGTTTAAAACAAGGTTTGTTGTGTTATACAGTCCTATGTTTTATCTTTTAATTTATATGGCCTAAAAT
This sequence comes from Chaetophractus vellerosus, assembly GCA_004027955.1. NCBI lineage: Eukaryota > Metazoa > Chordata > Mammalia > Cingulata > Chlamyphoridae > Chaetophractus > Chaetophractus vellerosus. The sequence goes on from PVKH010003400.1 coordinate 1,427, forward strand.
TTCCTCTTTTAACCACCTACACATATATAATACAGTGCTGTTAATTACACTCACAATAATGTGCTACAATCACCACCATCCATTACCAAAACTTTACAATCCACCTAAATAGAAATTCTGTACAAATTAAGCATTAACTCCCCATTCTCAATCCTCAACCCAGCTCCTGGTAACCAATATGCTAGATTCTAACTCTATGAATTTGCTTATTCAAATTATTTCACATCAGGGAGATCATATAATATTTGTCCTTTTGTGTCTGGCTATTTCACTCAACATGATGTCTTCAATGTTTATCCATGTTGTCACATGTATCAGGACTTCATTCCTTTTCTTATGGCTGTATAATATTCCATTGTATGGATGTACCACATTTTGTTTATCCATTCATCGATTGATGGATACATGGATTGCTTCCATCTTTTGGCAATTGTGAATAATACTGCTATGAACATCAATGTGCAAATACCAATTTGAGCCCTTGATTTAAATTGTTTTGGGTATTTACCTAGTAGAAGGATTGCCGGGTTATATGGTAATTTGATACTTAGCTTTCTGAGGAACCACCAAACTATCTTCCATAGAGGCTGCACCATTTTACATTCCCAGCAGCAACAAGTGAGTGTTACTATTTCTCCACATCCTCTCCAACACTTGTAATTTTTTGGTTTTATTTTTAATAGTAGCCATTCTAGTGGGAATGAAATGGTATCTCATTGTGGTTTGGATTTGCATTTCCCTAATTGCTAGTGATGTTGAGTATCTTTTCATGTGCTTTTTAGCCATGTGTATATCCTCTTTGGAGAAATGTCTATTCAAGTCTTTTGCCCATTTTAAAATTAGGTTGGTTGTCTTCTTATTGTTGGGTTGTAAGATTTCTTTTCATATTGTGGATATGTGGCTCCCAAATATTTTCTCCCATTGAGTAGGTTGTCTTTTCAGTTTTGTGATAAAGTCTTTTGATGCACAAAACTTTTTCATTTTGTTGAGGTTCCATATGTTTATTTTTTGCTTTTGTTAATTGTGCTTTGGATGTAAAGGCTAAGAAACCATTGCCTAATACAAGATCCTGAAGATGCTTCCCTACATTTTCTTCTGGGAGTTTTATAGTCCTCATTCTTATATTTAGGTCTTTGACCCATTTTGAGTTAATTTTTGGATATGGTATGATATAGGGGTCTTCTTTCATTCTTTTGCATATGGATATCTAGTTCTCCCCATACCATCTGTTGAAGAGACTATTCTTTCACAATTGAGTGGACTTGGCAGCCTTGTCAAAAATGTTGTTTGACTCCATCTATACAAAATGTAAATACAAATAAGTTATAGAGATGGACATGGAATAGCAGTTATGTAAGAGAAAGATAGAAAGATTGAGGGTTGTCTACTAAGTGGTAGGTGTTTTCGTTTGTTTGTTTTTTTCCCTTGTTTCTGCTGTTTTTTCTTCATTTTCTTTTTTTTTTTTTTTTGGAGTGATGAAAATGTTCTAACATCGATTGAAGTGATGAAAGCACAATTTTGTGATTATACCAAATGCCATTGACTGTACACTTTAGACGGACTTTATGGTTTATGAATATATTTCAATACAATTGATTAAAAAATTGAATTGGCCATAGATATAAGGGTTTATTCTGAACTCTCAATTAGATTTCATTTGGTCAATATATCTAAGCGTGTGCAAGTACGATGCTATTTTGATACTGTAGCTTTGCAATAAGTTTTAAGATCTGGAAGTGTGAGTCCTGCAATTTTTTTGTTCCTTTTCAAGACAGTTTTGGCTATTTGGGGCTGCTTGCTCTTCCATATGAATTTGATGATTAGTTTTTCCATTTCTGTGAAAAAGTCTGTTGGAATTTTGATTGGAATTGTTTTGAATCTGTATATTGCTTTGGGTGGAATTGACCTCTTAACAGTATTTAGTCTTCTAATCCATGAACACAGAATATCCTTCCATTTACTTAGGTCTTTGCTTTCTTTCAGCAATGTTTTTTAGTTTTCCATGTACAAATTCTTCACATTCTCAGATTTATTCCTAGAGATTTTAATTGCTATTGTAAATGGAATTTTTTCTTGATTTCCTCTTCGTATTGTTTGTTAATAATGTATAGAAATACCACTGATTTTTTAATGTTGATTTTTGTACCCTGCTACTTTGCTGAATTTGTTTATTAGCTCCAGTAGCTTTGTTGTATATTTTGGGGGAATTTCTATTTATAGGAACATGTCTTCAGCAAAGAGAAAAGGTTTTAATTCTTCCTTTCCTATTTGGATGACTTTTTTTTTCCTTGCCTAACTGCTTTGGCTGGAACTTCCAGTACAATTTATTTGGGGGTGAGGGGGGGATTAAGCCTTGTTTATTTTTTAAACCAAGCTACTAGGAAAATGTATCATGGTCTTGAAACGCAAACAGACAGACTATTACTATCACTTCAAGTAGTAATTTGGTAGAAAGACAAGGTCCTTATCAAAATGAAAAGATGCCAATGCTGGGGCAGGAACGTGGCATGTTGTAAAGGCCCCAGGCTGAATGTGGTATTTAGTTATGGAGGTGCCCCTCCTTTGCTCTAAGGGAGTCACAGCTCATCCAAGCCCCTGAGTTGCTTACTTTTCTCCCTTGACTTTACTGTTGCATGGGATTGTCTCAAGAGGCCTTTATTATTTTAGGGGGCTAAGGAGGCAATGCTGGGTTTAGGCTTTCACTCCATTCTGTTCTATGAAAAACCAAGTCTTTCCAAATCCAGTAATTTACAACTCTTAAACAGCTAACAGTTCCTCTTTCACTGTTCATTCCCAGATATTGTATATATTACTATCAAAACACCCTTTCCCTTCAAGGGGACAACGTCACTTCAAGATTCTCCTTTCACTTTCTGTAATAGCCCTAGGGGCCATCATAACAGACAGTGAGAGAGCAGCTCACTTTTCACATACCACGTGACATCGCTTCTCATGTTTTTGCATGAACTCCAGGCTGAAAGATGTAATGTGTGAGAATTTCAAGAAAATAATAATTATATATCTTGATGGTCAAGTAAGAGTGTCTACAAGAAGCCCTTTAAAGTTCTCATTCAAAGCACGCTTTCTCACAACTCCGTATCTTAATCAATTTCAGGCCCTTGTATATAAAATAAAATCAAGTAAATAAAAAACACAGAAACCTTTTTTTTTAACCCTTCCTTAAGGCAACCCCAGTATTTAATGGAGATGCCCATGTAGAAGGGAACTGGGCCCCAGTCCCCAGCCCTAGCTGAGTTCCCAACTGACAGCCAGCATCTTGTCAGCCAAGTGACTGAGCCACTTTGACAGGGGATCCTCCAGCCCCCTGTATTATGCCCCAGCTGATGCCACTTTGAAACACAAAACTCTTCCTACTAAGTCCTGCCATAATTGTAGATTCATGAGCAAAATAAGTGATCATTGTTGTTTGAAGTCACTATGTTTGGGAGCTTCATTTTTCTTAGCAATTTGTGTTAGACTAACACAAATGTCATAGTCATTCATTAATACATAGCTCCAGTAAAACAACCGACTTCTATTTCCTAACATGAACCTATGAGAATTGGATATGGAAAAGGAATTTTTAATGTGGAAAGGCAGGGAATGAACAATTTAAAAAAAGGAGTTACCTTGTAGTCATTCACAATGAGTGCATTTTGACACCTAGAAGATAGATTGCCATAGAAGTGGGTGGAAAAGGGAAGGGGGGATGGAGGGGAGGAAGACTTTGGTTTACTTCCCTACATTCCTCTGCAGAAGTCTTACAAGTGGCATGGAGGAAGTGATGGAAAGTGGTGATGAAAAAGTATGAGATGCTGACATGGGCTGTAAACTCATCAGGAGCATATCCATGCCGCTTTCATTCATTATTGTATGTACAGAGGATGGCACAATGCCGGCCATAGAGTAGGTACTCAATATTTTAAATTAAAAAATGAAATGGAAATTCCATGGTATCCTAGTCAAAACCTTTGCTTGTAAAGAAAAGAAACTCAACTAAATTAATTAAAGTAAAAGTGAGTTTAGTGTGATGATTAAAGGGAATTTCCCATAAGCCAATTGTAGAATGTACAGTAGGGTCTTTCAGGAATAGAAAAAATATCCACTTTTCCCCCTCTGCCTGGACTCATGTGGATCTCTCATCTTGGCTCCTTGGTCCATTTCTAATCTATTCTTCTCTTTATAGAGTAGCCTCCTCTGCCAACCTTTCAGTTTCTCTTCTCCAAAAATTCCACTTGTACAAGGCACGAGGGTGGCCATATTGATCATCTTACACGCCCTATACCTCCAATGAGCAACAGCCAACAGACTCAGTCTCTATGCCTAAACCCCACACTCCTGGGAGTGAGGCTCTAATTGGCTAAGCTTGGGTCAGGGGTAAACATTGGCCTAAGCAGTTGTGACCAGGCAGTTCTTTGGGCTTCCTCTTCTATGAGGCAGGTTTTCTAAGATGGGACATGAGTGGGGAGGAAAATGAAGATGCCCTGAAGTATAAGCAAGAGTTAAGGGGACTGCATTCCACCCTCCAAAGTTTTGGGGTATAGTCCATGGTCCTATGAAAAAGCTCTTGGACATAAAATGCCATCACAGCCTTATAAAAGCCATCAGCAAGATGTCTCTCAAATTGTCTAATGGCCTGGTTTTTTTTGTTGTTGTTGTTACATATCCCCCCCCCCTTTCTGCTTGTTCTTGCTATGTTCATTCTTGTGCTCTTCTGCGTCTGCTTTGTCTCACCCCGTTGCAGCGACGCGCCAAGTCAGCTCACCAGTGAGCAGCGGCCTTGCCTACTCGCTGGCGGCTTGCCCCGGTCGCAGGTGGCTCTGCTCTGCTCGCGGGCCACTTGCCCTGCCCGTGGTGGCTTTGCCCTGTCCGTGGAGGCTTTTTGCCCTGCCCACAGCAGCTCTGCCCCGCCCACGGCGGCTTGCCCTCTCAAGGCGGTCTGCCCAATTGGAGAGGCCCCGAGAACTGAACCCAGGGCCTCCCATGTGGTGAACCGGCACCCTATCCACTGGGCTACAGCCGCCCCCGTCTAATGGCCTGTTTTCAAGCTACTATTTCAAATGCATACTAGCCTCAAAGAAGAAGATCAGGTTCTAAGGTTTAACCACTTATTGTCCAAGATTTCCTATGCTTCTAATAATTAGCATTTCTGCTGCCCATGGACAGTCATCGACTAAATGATTAGGATCCACAGTCAGTTAATGATTAATATCAAAATCCCTGATCTAGAAGTGCAAATAGAAATCCCCTTTCTGAACTTTAAAGGACTCCAATCTTCTAGTAATCTGTATAGAGGCACATAGGAACTAATGGGTCAGTTTGGATTAAACAGCTGCATTGAATCAGAAACGAAAACAGTGGCCTTCTGCAAAGAGCCCACCTGAGGCTGATGGGCTGGAAGGGTCTTCAGACTCTCCTAGGGTCCCCTCGTGGTCATAAAGGGCAAAGCTGCCTCCCAAGAATCATGTTATTCTTGAGGAGTAGCTCACAATGCAAGGGAATATGTTTGTTCGTTTGTTTGTTTGTTTGTTTGTTTTTGTTGTTTTCTAAATTTTTAACACATATCAGGTTACAAAGTTAGAAGAAGTACTAGTACTAGAAAAAGAAGAACTTAAAACAGTACCTCTTAATACTTGCTTGGACGTGTCTTTGATAACGGTTGATCAAAATTCAAGTTGAATAGTTTTAATTTTTTAAAAAATCCTTGCATTTCTTTCATTCTGGAGTTCTGAACTATGTTCTAATTACTGTGATGATAGGACCGTCAAAGCCATAATGTAGCTTAAGTTTCTACAAAATGATTTATTAGTGAAAGCTCCTAATGCCAAATTTATATCATATTAGTTTCTAAAATATCTACAATTTATTTTTTTGTTTCTAAAACTTAGTCAGACAGGGATGGATTTAAGTTCGGAAACAGATCAGATAAGCTCTAGTCCTTGCCTCAAAGTACTTACAAAATTTTTCTTTTAAAATAAATCTTTAAAAGTGCAGGCTGTTGGCTAACTGAGAGCACGCCTGGGTTGATTGACAGTATCTGTCAGAGGCAATGAACTCCACTTCAACGTTGCCTTTATGCTGGTGTGTCAAGTTGTTCAACTGTGACCCTTCCATCTGTTCCAGCTAATCTGAAAGTCATTTAGACCCCTTTCCCCATTCATTTGAAACACAGCACATTCTCCTGTTAACACACATATGCAAAGTTGTCCGCTGTCAGCAACCTAAGGTTTTTTTTTAAAAGTCTCACAACATCTGTATAAACATTTACACTATAGTAAGTCCATTTATTAATCATTATTTCCTCCTTAATTTTTTAAGACACTTCTAGATATGAGGTCATCTTGAACAGACATATAGAAGTTTACCTCCCCAAATTAAGTTTTAAGCAGGTGTGATTACTTGACTTCAACATTTCAAAAAAGAAATCATTCTGTATTTAGTGTCTTAAGACTTCCTGAGAGTTCACAATTTTATTTTCATAGATTCAGTTAAAATTGAGAGAGCTGGCATACTTCTTTATTCCTTAAAGCAGATTTGGGAAGAAATAGTATAGTTCATCAGATCTACTAAATAGAATCTCTGGGGTGGGGCTTTGGGAATCTGTATTTTCAAAAGGCACCCCAAGAAACTGTGAAAATCAGCCAGGTAAAACATTTACTAGGATAGATTCTGCTACATGATTCTGCTTTCCTTATATAGTTCAAATGACCCCATCATATTACTTAGCTGAAGGTAAAAAAGTCAAAATGTTATAAAATAAACAGAGAAAACAGGAAAATATATTTGAGAGAGTTGCATGGATATTTCCTTGTCTTATGTATAAAAAGAAACTGCATTTGGATGTAACACAAGAACAACATTTATACTATGCTAAATCAAGACCTCTTTTAGTCTAGAACTCAAAAACAATGGCTTTACCTTATTTTGACCTGGTTTTTCTCTGTATTTTGTCCAGATCTACTATGTATTGTTCAGGTCTAGTCTCACCCCTGACCCTGAATCTCTGGGTGACATTGAATAAGCTACTTCTCTTCTCTGACATTTAGTTTGTATGAGAGAGTTGGAGAGGATGATTTCCAAAGTCTCTTCTAGGTCTGACATCCTCTATGCATCCAAAATAAGATTTATATGCCCTTTTCTCTCCGATAAAATCTCTTCCAGCAATGAACATTATCTCCAACTATACACAACTTGGGGCCCACAGAAACACAAGCTTATCTGGGTGTTTTAAGGCTATATTTCTGAGGTATAGACCTCCCTTAGTGAAGGTTTCCTAAAATTTAAATTTAAACCCCAAGCTCCAATAGTGTTTTTATTGATCTATCCATAAAATGTTTCCACTCTCTCCTTTGAGGTTATATGACCAATGTTCCAATTGTTCTTTTCATTGCATTTGTCTCTCCTTACACCCCACCTCCTTTTCATTTTTATCTTTAGCCCACTTGGTGCAGTCCAAAGGAAATAAAAGTCTTCTGGTGAATTGTGTGACCCTGAACAAGTCATTAAACCTTCCTAAGCTTTAGTTTTTCATCTGTAGGATGGAAATAAAACCTGCTTTTCTGGTCTCACATGTTGTCTCGAGTACAAAGAGAAAAGGAAATGCTAAGGCACTCTCTAAACTGTAACCTGTTGTACAGATGCCATCATTATTATTTTTGTTATTACCACTACTACTGCTGCTGCTCATAAGTTAGCCCTCTGTATCATCATTGCAAATAAAATACCATCTCATAAATGACCATTTTGGTCACCCACAGAGAAAAATTGAGAATTGCAGGCATGTGCATCAAAAGCTTTAAAAACCTCACAACTTTGGGTACAATAAGTTCACTTCTAATTATGTATTAAAACACATATCATATATTTTGCCTAAGGTTGTTCATCAAAATGCTGCTTATAACAGCCCATATTAAAACCAAACTACTGTCCATGAGTAAATGATGATCCAGCCTTCACTGACATACTATGTAAGCCCTTCTAAATCATGTTTTGGAAAAATACTTAATAACTTAGAAAATGCTCATACTATGAAGTGAAGAGAAATATAAAGCAAGATGCAAACCTGTATTTAAGCATGATTGCAAGTTTATGGGAAAATATATTGTCTAAATATATTTTAGACAAAGAAAGAAGACTGACAAAATGATACATTCACAGTGGTTGTCAGTGAAGGGAGTATAGGTAACTTCTGTTTTCTATTTGACCCTGTGATTTCTAAATTTTCTTTTTTAAAAATGTATTGTCTAATTGTTAAAAACTGCAATATCTCCTCCCTCCCAAATTTCAAATCATATCTTCCTTCACCCACCAAAAAAAAAAAAAAAACATATTGAGTCTTTCCTGTGAGCCTTTGCCCTCTGTAGGACAAGGAGACACAAAGGTGTATAGCAGGGTTGAAGGCTTTAAGGAACTTGGAGTCTAGGAGAAATACGCAGACGGCTGCAATATGAAAGGGTCCTTAGAACAGTACCAATGGAGTGCCACGCAAATTAAGGGAGGAAGCTTTTCCAAGGATGTGACAAGAATTGCTACTGAGGTAACAGGAAGGTGATAGCTATTAAATTAAGCCCCAGCCTGGAGAGCCCCATATCTGCCAAAAGAACAGCTCCATTTAATTCACCAGAAGTCCATTGTTAGGAGCTGAGACACTCAAGAAAGAATTTGAGGTGACTTCAAATGGCACAAGATCACCAATATTATACGGTAGCACCTGGTTCTTCTTGTTACTCTTACTCAATCCCCTAAACTGAGGAGTATGACCCTAAAGGCAAATGTAAGGAGGAAAAGAACACTTTCTATCCAGTCTAGAATTCTCTACCTAAAGGTGAGAATAAATAAAATAAAGTTGTATTCCATAATGCTAGACCCCACAGTATGACACAGTAAGTAAAACTGTCTACGGAGATGTTCCATCTTCCACCTTCAAAACCACCATTTTTCGTTTGTGAATAAATTGGAGTTAAAACATCCCATTTAGATGAGCAACTCTGTCTAAAGTACTGGTCCTGAAATTCAGTTGCTTACAGTAGTCAGGCAGGTAATATAGATGTATGAACCAGATGGTTCTAAGACACTCTGTCATGGTGGTGCCATGGTAAATTGGAGAGCACATGCCTCACCTGAAGGCATACACTTAAAATATTAAAATCCCATGTCAGGGAAGCAGATGTGGTTCAAGCTATTGGGCTCCCATGTACCATATAGGAGGTCCAGGGTTTGGTTTCCGGGGCCTCCTGGTAAAAAGCGAGTTGGCCTGAGCGGAGAGTTGGCGCACGCGGCATGCTGGCCTGCACAGAAGTGCTAGGCCATGTAGGAGTGCTGGCCCGCGCAGAGAGGTGGTGCACCAAGATGACACAACAAAAAGAGACACAGAAAAGAGACAATAAGAGATGCAGCAGACCAGGGAACTGAGGTGGCACAAGAGATTGAGCACTTCTCTCTACTCTTAGATCCCAGGATCAGTTCCCAGTGCTGCCTAAAGAGAAGACAAGCAGATATAGAAAGAACAACACAGAGAATGGACAGCAAGCACAAAACAACGGGGGACGGGGGGAATAAATAAATTGGTCTTTTTTTAAAAACCATGCCAGCCAAATATTTCACATCTGCAGGTCAGATTTTCCTCTTTACCCTGCAGCCAGTTAGTGGCCTACCCAGAATGCCCACAGAAAAGCATATTCATTAACCCCTCATTCCTGGTTCCAGGTAAGGGCCATCAGCTTCCCCAACAATTCTAGCATTCAGGTCTCTGGAAATGATTCATCCTCCCTGAGGAACTTGGAATAAAGAGAAACTGAGAGAGAACTCTGTGTGGCCACAGTCAAGAAGAGTAGGAGCCTTAACAAGAGGAACGTAAATGGGGAGGGAAATCACACCCGACACATCAAGGAATTGGATCAGGAGTTATTGGACTCACTCTGATGTACCCAGAGCATAGGACAAATTGCCCCATGCCAGTGGAGATCAGAACCTAGATCTGGCTCCCAGTTCTGAACTCCTTTTGGACACACTGGTATGACCGTCATTGATTTTCTTTTCTATCCTATAGCCTGATCCACATGACATTTCTTTAAATAAAACTTACCATGTAAGTACTTTATGTAGGTTATTTTAAACGTATTGTCTTATAAAAGAGTACTGCGCCATCTATTCATCACTAGGACATCCTAAAGGAGTTGTGAGTCCCCCACCTTATAAATGATAATATGGAGATTGAGAAAGGTCAGCAACTAGCCCAACAGGACAGACCTAATAAGTAGTAAGATTTAAACCCCAACCTGGCTGACTTTGAGCTCCTCTCCTGTACAGCACAACTTCTGTTAGATACCTTCCAAAAGTCTCCCATGTGGTTGGCCAGCTGAAATCTTCTAGAAATGTGGACAGGCAGTGTGATTTATATTACCCTGTCCAGAAGAAAGAGGTCTCACAGCCAACCTTCAGGATTCATTCCATGTGGAAAGGACTGTTTTCCAATGGTTCTGTAATCAGGGCCTTGTGGAGTGTGATCTTAAGGACCAGGAAGGACTCAAACTTATCACCCCCATCCACTCACTCATGCTTTGAATTCCTTAGCCTGAGCCAGAGTCCAATGTTTCAGAATGAAAGAGCGGGCTGCAAGTGTAAGTTCACCTGGGAAAGAAACACAGGGGCTTTTAATTCTCGTGCCAAGGAACATGATAGATAAGCACACCTCTTCCAGCAACGGTGTATTGAGCTGGGGAAAGTGGGAACGGCTACAGCTGGAACAAACATCAGGGAATCCCAAATTGACACCTTTTTTACCTCCTTGCCCCATAGTCAGCAGAGTAAGGGCAGAATTGAGTGGGATTGCAGGGGGCTGGCTCACAATAGGATAATTATATGTCTAGGAGTGCCTAGGACAGCCCTGGTTTATGCCTGGTAGCCCAGAATAATTATTCAGAGCATCCCCTTTCACTCTCATAACTGTCTTAGTTTAGAGAATACATTATATACTCACCAAGATCCCAGGGCCCACAGGCCATAGCCCCAGAGAATATTGGGGGTGGTATCTGAATGAATCTCCTTTCTCTCCAACCAGGCTATGCCTAGGGGCCAGTGAACAAGGCAGGACAACAGACCAGCAATCTGCCAGATAAAGACTGCACAGGAGGAATGACTTTACTATTTCTAGTAGATCCTTTAGAAATAGGGCGGTAGCAGTTTGATATTATTGATGAATGCCAAAAAGTAATACTGGATTATGTCTGTAAACTGGTCTTTTCCTCTGGGCATATTAGAGTGTATTGGATTCAGAGGTTTTACTTTTACCTGATTAAATAATGATTAAGGCTTTGATTGGGACATGTCAGTAGGACGTTGCATCCCCGCCCCCTTGGTTGGTGAGGACTCACAGAGAAACCGCACCGCAGAGAAGGGAGTTTTCAGTTTTTGAGCTGGAGCCCCAGGAAGTAAGCACACAGAGGAGCCAGGTCATGAGGAAGGAGAGAAGGGCCCGGGAAAAGAGACGAGCAATTTGTCTGATAGTTCACAGCTGGCCTAGTGGAGAGAACAAAGCAGCTGAGCCAGAAAGAATCAAGCCCGGGGGAAAGAGACAAAGCCTAGAGAGCCTGACCATGGAGCCTTAAGAGGAAGAGGAAGCCTGAATGTCGGCAGCCATCTCGCTCCAACATGTGGCAACAGACTTTGGTGAGGG
>PVKH010003400.1:13200-25132 GCA_004027955.1 Chaetophractus vellerosus
CTTGAGCTTGTACAATTAGAGTTTGACACTGGGTTACACATATTTGAAAAACTTTCCTACTACAGGACTTCTTATGATCTTGAAAATCAATTCCAGAGTCTTCTGGGACCTGGTTGGATTGCTGAGAAGTTAGGTGAAAACCTTGTTTTGGCAGCCATTGTTCCACCATGAAAGGAAAGCCTGAATGGAATCAACACAGAGAATGCAGAGATAGGGAGAAAAAGATGAGGCCTAAGGACATTGTTTAAATCCCTGTATCCAAAGAGGCCCAAAGCTAGTATTTCCCCAAACTTTTTATTTAGGGATAGTATACCAGTAAATTCCCTTTTTATCCCATAATTCATTTTAGGTAGGGTTTCTGTCTCATGGAAAACAACAATCCTAACTAATATAAGGGCATTAACAACAACAAAAAAAGTCACCTTCTTGGTTTAAGAAACTTGAAAAGAGATGCCAAAGTGCAAGGAGGAGGCTCAGAAAGGAGACTCAGAAACTAGAAGAGAAAGGAACCCTCAAGGGATTCTTAGGGAAGCAGCTCATTCTGAGGTCAGGAATGGGCTCTATAGCATTCCTGCCTAGCAGCTATCTGATCTCTGCCTGGACTCTTTCTGTGACAGGGAACTCACTTCCTGAAGTAACCAATCCACCAAGGGCAGACCCAGCCTCTCCTTTTATTGAGTGGAAGTCTCTCTCCCTGTACCTTCTACAAACGGATTCTGTGTTAGCCGCACCCCCCAACCCCCCTGCAGTCCCACAGAGGAGGCCTGTTTGTTCTTCCTCATGGAGATGTCTCGTATATCTGAAGATGATCTCCTGCTTCCCAAAAGTTCTCTTCTCCAGTGCCAGTTACATCAGTCATTCTCATGTGCCATGGTTCCAGACCTTTCTCCATATTGCTCCTACTCCTTTGAGGATCCCCCAGAATACACTCCTACCCTACAATTATATCCATTGCCATAATATCCAAGATGTATTAAGCATTTATTATGTGCTAGGCACTGTGCTGAGCTCTTTACATAACTTATTTAATCCTTATAACCATCCTACGAGATGGGTGTTATCTCTATTTTACAGATGACCAAATGGAGGCTCAGAAGATTCAATAACTTACCTAGGTTTTTAAGTGATAGAGCTGGGATTCATAACATGAGCTAGCTGAATTCATAACTGTTGTACAATATGGCCCTTTTGGCCTGTGGTAAAGAAACTTTTCTTATACACAGGAACTTGGGTAATAACTACAGCATACCACATGCATACAGATGGCCATCCAACACCCATGATTCATCCCCTTGTGTCTTTTCCAAGCATGGTACTGCTAAGGTACCTGGTACAGTGCCTGGCACAAGGAGGTACTCAATAAGTAGTTTTTGAATAATCACACATCTTCCAGCTAGCTGTACCTGTACTTCTTTTTGTTTTGTTTTATTTTGTTTGACCCAAGTATGGGACTTCTCATTTAAGCCTGATACATTTCACTTTGTCAGATCCAACTCCCAGCCTAGACTCCTGTTCTGGGCTGAATAATGGCCACCCAAAGATATCAAGTCCTAATCCCTGGAAACTGCTATATATTTGGCAAAAGGGTCTTTGCGGATGTGATTAAGTTAAGGATAGTGTGATGAGGAGATGACCCCAGATTATCTTGGAGGGCCCTAAATGCCATCCCAAGTGTACTTATAAGACAAAGGCAGAGGGAAATTTCACACACACAGCAGAGGAGGAGGCAGAGACTGGCGTGATACGGCTACAAGCCAAGGAATGCGGGCAGCCGCCAGAGGCTGGAAGAGCTAGAGCCTCTGTAGGAAGCATGGCCCTGCCGATACCTTGATTTCAGCCCATATAACTGATTTCACACTTCTGGCCTCCAGAACTGTGAGAGAATAAATTTCTGTTGTTTTAAACCACCAAGTTTATGGTAATTTGTTACAGCAGCCCCAGAAAACTAATACAACTGCTGAGAAATTTTGGATCCTAATTTCCTAATCTAATGAATGAATTCTATCTCCCAACTTTAAGCCTTCATCAATGTAAAAGACTGTGATCATGCCCTCTACATATAAGTCATATAACTGCTAAAATGTCGACCAGACATGGGACCATCTATGTGGTCAGGGGGTTTCAGAGGATGTTCATATGACACTGATTTTGAAATCGGAAATATCACACAAAAGAGTCTTTATGGTTAAGTAAGAAAGTTTGGGAAATACTGAGTTGAAAACATTTGAAAAACTTTCTCTACTACAGGATTTCTCAGAGCCTTTAATACACTAATGGACGCTGTGACTCCAAGCACGGATATAGTCTACAGTGCTTCCCAAGCTTAGTGATCACAATCATCTCACCCGCTGAGGAGTACTTTCAAGGATCAATGTTGCAAAGACCACAGTTTAGAAACAAGTTTGTCTAGTCCAACCACCTCATTGTACTGCTCCTAACACTGTGGTCCAAAGAGCAATCACTTTGCCAAAACCCCACTGCTGGTAGCAGCACATTCAGGGCTATAACAAGTGCCCTAACATTCTGCCCAGTGTTCCTGCTACTAAACCTGTTGAACATCCAAGGAGGAAGCCCTGAATGTCATCCTTAAAATAATGGGAGTGGAGGTTCCCCAAAGACAGCTTTATTGAAAGGAAACATTTTCTGCAGTGAGTTAACAGCTTATAGAATGTGGCAAGGAGATAAGAGGAAGGGTGGATTTTTCCTATCTTTTGTTATTGACATTGACCCTGAAAGTCCTTAGTCCTCCACAGAAGCTTAAGGGGCTTAGATCAAGGGCAGATTTTGAAACTGAATTTATTCAGATTAAGCAAAACCTTCAGTGAGAGGATTTACTCCCACAAGCTGTTGCCGAGTTGGGGCTACTCAGGGCCAATCCCACTCTTCCCAAACTACAATTGGCTTGTTCCCAGGTCACTGGCAGCATCCAGGCAGCCGGTTTCCTGCGGCAGTAAACTTCAAGAGTTTCCTCACCTCCTGGATCATTTTCTATTTCTCCAATATTTTTAGACAGGCTCCTTGAAGGTTGCAGATTTCCTTACAATTGTACAAGGAGAAGATGCTAGGGAAAATAGCCAGAGATTCAGAGTTTAGAAAAAATGTTCCTTCCTTATCAGTTAGCATTTGACAAATCACAATGAGATTGTCCCTGGCAAGGAGGACATTTTTGCACAGCAATCTACAAGGCAGGAGGAAGTTTGGAGTCCAAGGTTGTAATTAGTTGCTAGTTTAGAGATTATTCTTTTAATGCCATATTTCCCTGGCTTGCTAGATGTTAATTTCACTTTCCAAGTCTGAAAATTGCCACTGATTTTGAAAGAAGGTCTGTGTATGGCAGAGATGTCTCTCAAAGTAAGTGTTCCACTTCTAGGAGTCAACTATACCCACCCTCCAGTTCGAATGTGTTCTTCCTTTCAGACTGAACATCTCCAAGCCTTTGAGTTTCAAGTTTTGCTCTTTTATGTCATTAAAAAAAAACTTTTCTTGATTTTTTTTCTTATTACAAAAGATATACATATTTCTTTTAGAAATTTTGGAAATAAGAAAAGCAGAAAGAAAAAATTCAAAATCCCCAATGTTCTCATCACTAAGCAAAAAATGTCATTAGCATTTTGGTATAAAGGCTTCAAGTCCTTCTGGAGTCATTTTTAAATACCTCAACATGCTGCTGCTGATGAAAACCTAGAGGTTAGTTCCTCTAATCCCCATAAGATGGAAACCTGTGTAGTTCAGCTCCATGTCAGGTACCAAGTGAATCATCTATAATATACTGAGCTATTATTAAAAAAAAAAAAAAAGCTTATTTGGTTAAACTGGGTGGTGTCTAATAACCACATTCAATAGATGAGGAAACTGCGTTCTACAGAGTAACTTATTTCTACATATCCCCCGGCATTTCAGTGGCCAAGAAAATTTTCTGATTCCCATTTTAGTGTTTTTCCCCTCGCTATACAAGCTCTCTCACGATAGTAAAAAAATGATGATTATACAATTTAATTTGTGGGAGAACATTTGGCTGTGCCAAACTTCAAAGCATGAGGAGTTTTTATGCACTAATTATTTGGCAATATGGGTAAAGAAATAATCTCCACATAAGTACAAATTTCCAAACAACTAAAGATCAGCTTTTTAAGCACAAAGACATTTATCTTAATCTCAGCCCATTTCAGTGGAAACTGTCCTATATATACCTTTTTAAAGCCAGGCACACTTGATTTTTTTTTTTTTTTACTTAGTATTTTTTGATGACTCAAAGTCATAATTATGAACATTAGTTTTTGTTCTATGCCCAATGCAGTGAGACCTTCTGGGGCTGGTAAATTATAAAACCCTGAATGGCTCCAGACTCCTAAGCTTTCATAGTTTTATGTTTGCTTTATATAGATTTCCTGTCTCCCCCTTCACAATCAAGCTGTTAGGCTATTATTTCTTCCTTCTCCCAGTATGTCTGAAATCCTCTCTTCATTTGTTCTCCATATGCTATGCTGCTTCTAATCTGCTATGTGCTGGGGAAGCAGATATCCATGTTCGTTAGAAGTATTTGTAATATAAGAGTAAATAGGCTCTGAGTGAGTATTAAGGGGCTGTCCTAATGTTAGTAAACAGAGACATATTTTGATTGTTTTGAAGCCTTTTTAATTTTGTTTCCTCTTTATACTGGGAAATAAATAATATCCAGATAAGTGATATAGAGTACAGTAGTTCTTTTTAAAGAAGGTATAAACAGGTGCAAAGAATTCAGAGATCCTTTGCTAATTTATGCATGCCAGTCTTTCCTGGGGAAGAAATCCAAATCTCTAAGCAACAGAGTGGGGTTCTGGATCCTTTAAGCTATTGCTTTCATTTCTTTTAATTTCTAAAATCACTTTCCAATTTAAAATTGGTCTTTTCTAGACCCAAGTGGGGAGCAAATGGAAACACAGCCAAGGAATCACTCAGGAGGGACCAGCAAGTATGGAGGACAGACCTTGGATATCAAGGCTGCTTCCTCCCCAGCAGTTGCTATCACCTCCCAAGCACAAATGCTGCAACTTTTTCATTTCTTCACTTGTTACTTGTGTATTTTTTAAAAGATTAAAACATAACTCTTTTCATCTAAATTTTAAAATGCAATATTTCTTTGTTTTTAAAT
Organism: Chaetophractus vellerosus; assembly: GCA_004027955.1. NCBI lineage: Eukaryota > Metazoa > Chordata > Mammalia > Cingulata > Chlamyphoridae > Chaetophractus > Chaetophractus vellerosus. The sequence continues at coordinate 18,332 of PVKH010003400.1, forward strand.
TTTTATTCTGGTAACATATATACAACCTAAAATTTCCTAGTTTATCCACTTTCAGTTATACAGTTAATTGCATTCACAATGTTTTGCCACCATTACCACCATCCATTGCCAAACTTTTCCATCACCCCAAACAGAAACTGTACCAAGTAAGAAATAGCTCCCCATTCCCCACCACCACCCAGCCACTGGTAACCAGTATTCTAGTTTCTGACTCTGAATTTGAATATTATAATTATTTCATATAAGTGAAGTCATACTATATTTATCCTTTTCTGTCTGGCTTATTTCACTCAACATGATGTCGTCAAGGTTCATTCATGTTGTAGCATGTGCGAGAATGTCATTCCTCTTTACAGCCAAACAATATTCCATTGTATGTATATACCATATTTTGTTTATCCATCCATCTCTTTATGGGCACTTGGACTGTTTCCACCTTTTGGCAATTGTGAATAATGAACACTGGTGTACAGATAAATACCTGTTTGCATCCCTGCTTTCAAGTTTTTTAGATATATACCTGGCAGTGGGATTTCTAGGTCATTTGGTATTTCTGTACTTAACTTTTTGAGGAACTGCCAAATGCTTTTCCACAGCACCTGTACCATTTTACATTCTCACCAACAATGCATAAGTATTCCAATTTCTTCACATCCTCTCCAACGCTTACTTTCTGGGTTTTTTTTTTCTCTCTAATATTAGCCATTCTAGAGGGTGTGAAGTGGTATCTCATTGTGGTTTTGAGTTGAAAAAAATAAAACAGTATTTTTTAAACTAATGAATAAGGGTTGATTATTTCCTTATTATCCTTATGAGGAAATAACTGATGAATTTCCTACTATCTAAAATATGCTCACCAAGAACAAACAAATAAATGAGATTGACTAGTGAAAAGTTAATCTTCAAGCTTAAGTGATACTGAAGTCATTTTCACAACTACCGGTAGAAATTGTTCTGTGAAAGTGGTATGGGCTGCAAAAGCCAAACGATTTGCAAAATTATGCCAAGACAAGAAATTACTCAATGCAAACACCTGCACTGGAGTGATTATCAAATTATTCACAGTACAACTCTGACCCTGCAAGTTGATGTTCCCTTCCCCACAGTTGTTTATATTTACCGGTAAACACACACTCTGCTAAACCAAGAGGCCAAATTAAATGACTCATACTGGAGTTAATGAGGGGTTGTAACAACAGCCCAGCAACATCTGAATTGTGCATTAACAATTTGCAAAGCATTTCCATGCAAAGGATCTCACTTATAATTTGAAAATCCCTGCACACTTCAAGCTGTTTCCCGGGAAAGTCACCATCAATGAGTTTTCCCAAAGAATGTTCAAACTTTAAAATAGAAACTGAAGTTAAAATACAATTCTAAGCCCCACTTCTAGTTCACCCCTCCTCCACCTTTCTTTCCAGCTGTCAGTTTTTTAAGTGTATGTTTTAATTTTCCACGGTTGACCACATCCAAAGCTGTTTTAAGGGGCACGGGATTCTATTCTTCTCCAAAATCTATATGCACTCATGGATTACCACAGCTGGCTCTCATAACATTTGCACATTCTAACTTAGTATCTGAGACTATTTCAAGGCTATTGTGATTGATGTTAGGCCATTTTCTGGCAAGAAATCCTCTAGTTGTAATGTATACTATCTTAAATGGTCTTTTTGTGATCCTGGTCTCTAACCTTCAACAAATGAAGGGCATATTCCCCCTGATGGGTGTCCCAAGGAGAGCTTGGGAAGAAATCATCATTACCAAGTCGGTTCACCCAGACACACAGACTTGCTTGTTACCGTATTTAAAGAAGAGGCCACAAAGAAATAGTCATTGGATTTACAATAGGGGAGACCTAGTATGCATTTCCAAGGAATCACATTTTGGGGAGAATTACAGAATAATTACACATATGCTTAGATCACGAGCATTCAATGAAGCGGACAGTATTTTGAGGATTTAAGATGTTGGTGTTGTGGTCGTCTCTAAGAAACCGGGATAATTCAGACATTCAAATGCAAAACCGCACCATTTGGAGAGTGTAATGCGGTCTGTTCTGGTCACTGTTACAAATTCGGAAAGGATTCCCTGGCTGCAGACATTAGAGGCACTTAATACTTAAATCTGTTTCCAAATGTAAAGCATAGAACAAAAGTGCTGGGCATTAATGAAACGTATCCTAACACTGGTGTGCTGACACATTTCATTAAAGTGTCACTTTGGGAGAGTAAAAAATAATGACAAGAGCTTTGCTGTGTGCAACTTGATAAGGTCTTCAGATGAAATATCATTAACTAATAGCACATTAAACATCCATTTTAACACTATCAGGATTTTCAGATTGGACAAATTAATTTCATGCCCAGGATATTGTCTATAACCAGTTACTATAAATGAATCTCTTTCACAGAGCTAAATACTGATTGTTTATTCATGTTAGTTTTATTTTAACCGCCAGAAAATGAAGTACTATTGGAAATTATTACAATTATCTTAAGAAAAATACTTTGAAATTTCAAATATCTTGCTTGCTTATAAAACCACCCACCAGTTATCTCCTAAAGGAATATATTTTGCATATTAAAAAATACATACTTTTACCATTTTGTTGAATGACCAGCAAAATGCTTTTCTACTAAACTCTAAAGAGTTAAAGTATTCTGCTAAATTCAAAATAGTTTCATTTTTAAAAAAGATTGAAAAGCATTTATAAAAAACAAAAACACAACAAATGTCAGACCAAAATGTCAGCATTTTATGGGTACAAAGAGACTTCCAGTTTAACGTTCAGATTTAAAGCTAAGTGGTTTTCTTCTCTGAAAATGTTTCCTTGTATAAATATATGTATTCATATTTTTGCTAAATTTTAAAACCTCTCCCAAGTTCTTGTCTTCAAAATATTAAAATAACAAGAACTTTGCAACCTTTGAGGCCACCTTCATACTCCTACTGACAGATTGATGTAGGGTATTTTTCAATGTTTAAAGATTTGTTTGGGTTTGTGCAGAAGAGTCATTCCCTGAATGCAGCAAGGCAAAAAATCCTCCCAAGCAGGGCCTACATAGCCAAGAACCGAGTTGCAAAGTAACACAAAACAGAAGGGATGAAATAGAGAAATCAGGCCTGAGCCAGACAAGAGAACTGTGCAAAGAACTTGGAGCTGGCAATCTCACAATGTGAAAGGTTAATCACAAGATTTAAAATCTAATCTTGCTTTCAAAGGAAGCTCATGTAATTGCATACATTGTAAAAGAACATGAGAACAGTGGGAACAGAAAAAAAAAAATTAAACAAGCAGGCTTGATATACGCCATAAATTTTATGTGGAGAAAGGCAAAAAGTTACCAAGAGTTGGCATAGACCTCAGTAAAGGGTCTGCCAGGGAACTGGCACAGTAGAAAATGTCCACAAATAGCCACTCCTAAAGAAAATGGAACTTTAAACTTCAGATAAATATGTATTTCAGTGGGATATTCTCGTCCAAGGTATCTAACAAATATTTATCAGGGGTCTATTATGTGCTGATATTGTGGGATACAAAGATAATGCAGATATAAGAAGAAAGTCCTAACTTCCTAAAGCACAAAGTAGAATACTGAAAATTCAGAGATGGAAGAACTCACTCCATACAGAAGATGGCACTTGCAACTGCCCTGAAGAATGAGCAGGACTTGGCCATATATAGGTGGGAATGGGAAGGCAGGGCTGGAAGAGGAAACTTCAGGATCAAAGACAGAGAGAGAACTGGGCACGGAATGGGCATGGAAGGCAGTGACAATTTGAGGTGGACTAGGAAGCACAGTCTCTCTGCACGGGAACGGCGTGGGCTGACAGGTAGATTGGGCTGAGGTCATGAAACCTGGAGGCATTTGATTCATTTCTATGGCAAGTGGGAAACCACTAAAGTTTAGGAGCCCAGGAAAGATATGATGTGAAATGATGTTGGAGAAGGTTAATCTGGCAACAGTATGGGGTGGGGAGATGGCCTAGAAAAGGAAGAGGAAAACATAATCCCAGAGAATATATTTTGAAATGGCAAAAATGTTGAGGCTCGTGTTCTTGGGAGAGAAAATATTGAAACCACATTTATAAGTTAAGTGTTTCTAAATTTCAAGATTGCCACTTCGTGCTAGTTGGAAGAGCACTAAGAGTTGCCACTGAAGAACATGTAAGTTTATCAATGAAGAATGCAAGACCCCTGGCCAGTTGGTATTGGAACAAATTCTATGGTTTCCCCAGATAGAGATGCAAGATTTCTGGATGTGTATTGAAAGCCATAGCTTAAATAAACAATGACCACCTTCAAAGGTAGATGTAATTCCCCATCACAGCATGACTTTGGACAGGCCAAACCATGACATACAATGCTGGCCAATCCATGAGCAGCCCCTGTGCCCAGAAGTGTGCTAACCAGGACAAAAACTCCCTCTGCTTCAGCATCAGGGAAAGGGAACTGGCCTCGCCATGCCAACAAACACAGTTAGAGACCTGTAATAATAACTGTCTGGTTTTAAGATTTTGGGGGAGACAGTATTAAAGGGGCTAATATACAAGTGAATTTTTAAAAATCTGCTCTTATAAGGGCATTCCCTTATAAGATAATAATAAAAACCTGTCATGTTTACATTGCATTTTATACTTTTCAAGGTGCTTTTAAATACCTGACATTATTTCATTTCTCCAATAGTCCCAATATTTTCATTTTACAGAAGTCCAGAGTGGTTGTGTGGCATGGCTCAGATCTCACAGCCACCCAGAGGTGCAGTGAGCACCTAGAAACCAGGTCTCTTGGCTCCTCCTCCACCATATGACCTGGCCTCCTCTTACTTATGATCAACAAATATTTATTGAGTCTATTCTATTTAAATGGCATGATTCTAAATCTGAGGAAAACAGGATTTTAACCAAAATAAAAATCCATAGGAAGATGGAGCACATCTTCCCTAACCAGAGCCCTCTGGTGGGAGGTAAAATAGGAGTTAAAAGGTAGAAAATCTTGACAAGTTTTTAGGACCTAACTTAATGGAAAGAGGAAGGCACACATAGAAAATAATGTTTAAAGGGCTCATCTAATACAGTCCTCCCACTTGGCATATTAGGAAATTGATGTCCAGAGAAGTCAAGCAATGTGACAATAGTGGCACAGCATTGCTGATCTCCTAAATCCTCAGCCAGTGCTTCTTTCCAGTAAAAAAGGTACCTCTCAGCGTCTTCCCCATTCTTTTTTCTCTTCTGTGTTAACATTCATGCCAGACAGGCAAAGTTCGCCTTGGGAAGTAGGACACAGAAGAGCTAAGCTCCTGCTATTTGCACACATAATTCTCCTAGTGGACATCTTTAGGCTCCAGCACTAATATGTGACCCAGGTGACCTCATTCCCACATCCCCCTGTGAGCCTCAGTTTCCTCATTTGTAAATCCAGAATAAAAATGGCCCCCACCTCATTGAATTGTTTAAGAATTAAATGAAATAATGCAACAGAATATGGTTCTTATTGTGGGGGAGGTCAAATATCCCAGTTTACTTGGGAAAGCTCCAATGTATGCCTTTTGTGCCTGCATAATTATTAAGAGCACCCCCTTTTACTTTCAAAAGAGTCCAGGTTTGGACAATAAATTATACAATAAATGTACTCATAAACCATGGGGCAAAGGAAAACGTCCCACCTCTTTTTTTTTTTTTTTAATTCTTTTTTTTTTTAACATATCCCACCCCCCCTTCTGCTTGTTCTTGCTGTGTTCACTTTTTGTGTTCTTTCTGTGTCTGCTTTTGTCTCCCCCCACTGCGGTGACGCGCCGAGTCAGCTCACCGGTGAGCGGCGGCCTTGCCCACTCGCGGGCAGCTTGCCCTGCTGGGGGGAGACTCTGCTTTGCTCACGGGTGGCTCCATTCTGTTCGTGGGCGACTTGCCTTGCCCGTGGCGGCTTTGCCCTGCCCATGGCGGCTTTTTGCCCTGCCCATGGCGGCTCTGCCCCACCCACGGTGGCTTGCCCCCTCAAGGCAGTCTGCCCCGCTCAGAGAGGCCCCCAGGAACTGAACCCAGGGCCTCCCATGTGGTGTACCAGCACCCTATCCACTGGGCTACAGCCAGCCCCCTTCCCACCTCTTCTGAAATTAAAAAAGGGAGAGAGGATACCAGGCTAGCCCTCTTACCACAAGCTGCTTGAAAACTGGAAAAAAGAAATGAAACATTATTTTAAAAGATTGGATAATAGTCGACTTAGGATTGTAAGGTAAGCACTATGATTGTCCCACATTTCTTCCCAGGGGCATTTTGCAAACCTCAGTGCAGATAAGGAGAACTCATGTAGAGGACAGAAGTCTCAATGAACAGAGAAGACAGGTCAGATTTCACAGAGGCTGAGACAACTAATAATTGTGGAGAACAGCACTGGAAAAAAAAAAAAGGTACACAGTGAATAAGCTCTAGAAATCTGATTGTGATCTCCATAAGTTCTAGATGGAACATTAAGCTGCACATGCATAGGGTGACTCATAAAGCCAAGCAAAGAAGAATTTCTGGGGAAAGAACAACTGCTGGAGAGCTGTAAGCTGAACAACTATAAGGGCTTACACAGGGAGGGAGATACTTGAGTATCCAGAGTGACCAGGCCTCACAGAATACCCACAACATTTAACAGAGACCACAGAAAGGCCACACCTGAAAGGAGGGATAAATTAGCTAAGAGGAAAGGTTTTTCTAGTCCAACCCTAGCAAAGCCTTTTAAAAAAGACTATATGATAAAGCCAATCTTCCAGAAAATTAAATACCTGCAAACTTAAAATTCAACATGTTTGAAAG
>PVKH010003401.1:0-25027 GCA_004027955.1 Chaetophractus vellerosus
TTATAACCACAGACATATATATATGGATTTTTAGAGGTATCTAGGAATTTATAGAGAATTTCATAGAGGAAAATGATTTAAACTGGCTCCGGCAGAATTGATAAATTAGAATATGTGGCCAGAAGGAAGAAAGTCATCCCTGGTACAAAGGTAGCAGAGAAAAGGCACAGAAATTGTAACCTTCCATTTACTTACTTATTTTATTTTCCTCTCGCATTAGAATACAAAAAGGATTTTCCAAAAATTCCTGCTTTGCAATAGGCTAAAAATAAGTACACACATACACACGTACACAATCAACACAAAGAGAAAAGGATTTAAAACTGATACAGTAACAGTTAAAATTTGTATGAAGAATAGGTGTCAGAATATCCTGAACAACTATCTAACAGGCCATAAATTTTGTTCCAAGCTTCCCAGCAGCCAAAAGAAAGTAAGAACTAAGTTTTAAGATTAATGGTGCTCAAATGATATAAAAATATAACAAGATGCATCAATCAAAAGGTGAATCAATCATGAGATGCATAGGTGTGTTGATAAGGCCTTGTAATAGAAAGAAGAATAAGTTCTTTAGATGACAGGAGACAGTTCTAACTAGAAGAGAGGGTTTTTATTAGCCAATACTGACAGGTAAAGTTAATAAGTTATAGAGATAAGGAAAATAGTACTATTTAAGTCAAAATGAATTTATGATCTGCCATCTGAGAACCTTGACATGGATGATTTTCTTTTGCACTCCTTAAGCTGATGCACTATCCTACCAGATGTTTATCAGAAAAAATTTACCCAGAAAAGATTTCAAACTTATACATTTGCAAATGAAAATAAAGAAAAATAAAACAAAAGAATTATTAAGAAAAATAGATTTAAGTATGTACATGATTTAAATATTCACACTATTAAAACATCAGTATCTTAAAATAGATCATTTTGAGTATTAGGTTGCTACAAATATTTTATAAGCATATGGTATTATTCAACTCTCTCTCCTAGAGTTCCTACTGGATTTATATAGGTGTTGTGCATTCATTTTGAGTAAATGCTGGATTCGGTACAGTCATGGTGGCAGATTTGGTCGGCGGGGAGGCAGGGACAGAGAGTAAGAATAAAGAATATAACAATGACTTGATGATATTCATGTTACATTATAAATCTGCCTGAAATACTTTAATCAAGACCTTCAGACACAATGAGGTAGTAATATTGCTTTAAGTTTTACTTTTCCATGAAGGTAAATAAGAATTTGGGGGGGGGGGGAAGAAAATAGCAAGGTTTTCATTCTTGATTCTGATATCTCATTTAGTTTTGGGGTTCTGTTTTATATTCTTTCCAGGTTACCTTTTGACCTGCATAAATTTCTTTTGGGCATCTTTTTTCTAGATTAGAAATCCATAGTATTGATTATATTTCTTGGAATTAGCAATTACTAAATTATATTTACCATGAGACTGTTATGTGAATTAGTAACATAATCTGCAGGAACATTGGTATGGATAGTAGAATGTTCTAAAATGGAAGTCTTCATATGAAATTTGCATTTACCCAAGTTTTATAGTAAATGGTTTATATTCATTTTCAAATAATTGAAGGAGAAAGAATTAATATACATGCATACTAATTTAAGACAGACATTTACCAATCACATTTAAATCTCACAACAATTTTGATATTTTCTCTCTTCTTCCAACAAAGGCAACATGCTGATCCCCTCCTTAAAACCTCTATGTACTAGTAGTTCTGTTTGATCTTCCTATCGTTTGTTCCTTCTTGTCATTCAGTTACCAGATTAACTATCATCTCAGTGAGTTCCTCTCTTGCTTCCCAAACTAAAGCAGCCAGTCTCTCTTAATACCTGATTTTCATTTTTCTTAGAATCTCAGCATTAGACCATTAGACATTTTCCTTTCTTTGTATATTTGTTTATTGCCTATTTCCCTGTAATAAAATTATTTCTCCCTGACAGGCTGGCTTGTTTATTGCTGTTTCCCTGGTGCCTAGAACCGTAGCTAACACATATTAGGTTTTCAATAAGTATAAGTTTAATATGCTCCAATAAAAGAAACATAAAATGCATACCATTATCCCTATGTGTCTATGCAATTTACATTTATTCTAACATGAAAATTTGTTGAGCATAAAGTAGCAGTCACTTAATATGGTAAAAATGAAAACAAAACAAAAAGCCTTAACTGAAAAAAAAACAAAGGCAAATAAAAGTAGTCTTAAATCTGAAAGAGACTTTTTTTCTGGAAGAATAACAGTTGGCATAGGGTCTCTTTATTATAGGAGATTGGAAGGGGCAGTGCATTGCTGTTCAAAAATTAGAGACTTTGTTGCTCCTGATTTCCTCTAGTTCTGTTTTGCAGTGAGTTTGATTGGGTTTACCTAAGTGAGCTCTCACAGAATTCAAGTATGAAAAGGAAAGGGAACAAATGAAATGGGAACAGCAGAATTTGAAAGAAGACAAACTAATGAAAGAATCAAGGCATGGTGTTTGTTGATTATGGCAGTCTAATTTGAAAGGGAGTATTCAAATATGACACTATGGTATTAACTTTGATTGTTGCCTGTGCATCTAATATAATGACTAGATTAATTGTGAGAGTTAACAGATTATTTTGATAGGAGAAGAAATATGAAGCCTTTACATTTGAATATATTACATTTGAGGTACAGTGAGGCATCTAAATAATAATCTCTTCATTTATTGTGGTTTATTTTATCATGATGGTGATACGCATGGAGTAGGGTTTCCCTTTGTTGAATTCTCAGTCATTTGGAACATAGAGTCATATAATTATTGATAGTTTTGCCAAACATTATGCAAAGTACTTTTATGTGCATTTAAAAAATATTTCTTATTATAGAATTTGTGAACTTATAAAACAATCATGTACATGTGTGGAGTTCCCATACAACACCCCTCCACCAACACACTCCATTGTTGTGGAACATTTGTTACAGATTATGAGAATATCATCAGACTATTACCACTAACTATGGTCTATAGTGTACATTTGATATATTTTTCCATATTCCCTTCTTATTATATAGTATATCTTTGGCATTGGTGCAAAAATAGTACAGTATTTCTATTAACTACAGTCCACAGGTTATGTTAATTGTATATTTCTGATGCTTCTCCACATTCTTACCACCTTGCAATAGTGATGTGCATTTGTTCTAGTTCATAGAAGGACATTCTTATATTTGTACTATTAATCACAATTCTCATCCACATCTGGGTTCACTATGTTATTCAGTCCCAAGAATATTCTCTAGATTTCTTTGAATTGACATTTACATCCCTAGACCACCTTTTCAGCCACAATCCCATTTATAAACTAGTTGCATTAGTTCTACTCACAATAATGTGTTAACATCAACTCTATCCATTTCCACACTTTTACAGTCAAGTTAATTAAAACTTCTACATACATTAAGCATCAGTAGCCCTTCTCAGTTCTCCTCCTATCTCCTAATAACCTATCCTCTAGGTTTATTCTTTTTATTTAGTTCATGTTAGTGAGGCAGGCCATGCAATATTTGTCCTTTTGTATCTGGCTTATATCACTTAGCATAATGTCTTCAAGGTTCATTCATGTTATCACATGTGTCCCAATTTCATTTCTTCTTATGGCAACATAGTATTCCATCCTATGTATATATCATATTATATTTATCCATTCATTGGTTGATGGACACTTGGATTCTTTCCATCTTCTGGCAATTGTGAATAACGCCTATATGAGCATCTGTGTGCAAATCTGTTTGCACCACAGTTTCAGTTCTTCTGGATATATTCCTAGAAGAGGACTTGATGGATCATATGGAAGTTCTAGATTTAGCTTCCTGAGGCACCTCTTCCACAGAGGCTGCACCATTTTACATTCCCACCAATAGTGAAGGAGTATTTCTGTTTCTGCACACCTTCTCCAGCACTTACTATTTTCTCTTTTTAAATAATGGCCGTTCTATGTGGTACGAGATGATAGCTCATTGTCCTTTTGATTTGCCTTTCTCTAATAGCTAGTGATATTGAACATTTTTTCATGTGTTTTTTGGCCATTTTTATTTCCTCTTTGGAGAAATGTCTATGTAAGTCTTTTGCCTGTTTTTAAATTGGATTGCTTGCTCTTTTATTGTTGAGTTATATTATCTCTTTATATAATATAGAATGGAAATCAAACCCTTATCAGATATGTGGTTTCCAAATATTTTATCGCGTTCAGTGGGCTGCCTTTTCACCTTCTTGACAAAGTCCTTTGAATCACAAAGGTGTTTAAGTTTGAGCAGGTACCATTTATCCATGTGTTCTTTCATTGCTCATGCTTTCAGTTTAAGGTTTAAGAACCTACCACCTACTACTAGGTCTTGAAGATGTGTTCCTATATTTTCTTCTAGGAGCTTGACAGTTCTAGCTTTTATATTTAGGTCTTTGATCCATTTTGAGTTAATTTTTGTGTAAGGTATTAGATAGGGGTCCTCTTTCTTTCTTTTGGCTATGGATATCCAGTAATCCCAGCAACATTTGTTGAACAGACTGTTCTGCCACAGCTGGGTGAGTTTGACAGTCTTCTCAAAAATCACTTGACCATAGATGTGAGAGTCTGTTTCTGATCCATCAGTTCAGTTCCATTGGTCTTTATGCCAGTTTCATGCTGTTTTTACCACTGTAGCTAGGTAATATGTTTTAAAGTTTGGAAGTGAGAGTCCTCCAACTTCACTCTTCCTTTTTAAAATGGTTCTGCATATTTAGGGCCCTATACTCTTCCAAATAAATTTGATAATTATGTTTTCCATTTCGTTAGAAAATGTTGTTGGAATTTTTATCGGGATTGCAATGAATCTGTATATCAATTTGGATAGAATTGACATCTTACCAATATTTAGTCTTGCAATCCATGAGCATGGAATGTTCTTCCATTTATTTAGGTCTTTTAAAAAATTGCTTTAGTAGTGCATAGTAATTTTCTGCTTCCTCTCATACCAGGGACAGAGTTAAAATGGTGTCTACTGGCCTCTTTCCAACCTGGACAGGTTCAAACTTTAGCTGTGTTTAGGATTAAACTTTAGCCAACCCAATATACTATGCAGTAGCTGAAGTTGGTGCCTGACTGTCTCTTCCTCCCCCATTTTTGGGAAATGGAGCTTCCCATTCTAGCTCCCAAGGTGGCTTGCACTGCCAGTGGAGGATGGGCACTAACCTCCATGGCGTGCTCTACTCATGAATCTTCACTGCAGATGAGCAGTCTTCTCCTTCCATTCCTTCTGGTCTCCAGATGTCAAGGTGCTTTAGATATCTCTGGGTGATTACAAACTGTACTGTAGGACAAGCTGACTCTTGGAGCTCCTTACTCTGCCACCATCTTGCCTGTCCCTCCACTTTACATTCATTTTATTGTTTAATTTTCAAAACACTATTAGGGATGTACTACAATTATTCCCTTTTCATAAGCTCTGTAACGTCTCCAAGTGGATTGCCTTTAGAATTCTTAGAAAGAGAGTTTGGAAAGGTAGACCAACAACAAACAATGGAAATCTTTTGTGCCTTCCTATGGTGGTTGATTGTTTTTAAGGTTTTGGAAAGACAGATGGAGTTCATCCTTTAGAAAGGATCTCTGATGATTGTTTGAAGAATAGATTGGGATAGGGAATTTTGGAAGGCAGAGTGATCAGTTAGGAGATTCATATCTCAGCTCCATCCTTTGCTAACTGTTAAATATTAGGCTAGTTCTTTGCCTTTGTACCTCAGTTCTCTTATCTGTAAAATAGGAATAAAAAGAGAATCTTCCTCATTGAGTGATTGTGAAGATTAAGTAATACATGCCAAACACTTGGAATAGTCCTGGCATATAGTATACAGTCGATAAATATTTACCTCCACTACCACTACCATCATCATTATCTTAATCTTCAATTTTATCCTCATCATCACCCATCATCTCACAGCGATGGAGAGTTTAGTTCATGTAATGATAGTGGAATTTGAGGAAAAATAAATTTTAGAGTTACTTGAATTTAAATTAGCATTTGCTTGTCTATGAATGAGGAAGGAAGACAAGGTTGTGAAAATTTCTAGATATCTGGCTTGAGTGACTGAATAATATTGCTAGCTGAGATGTTTGGGAATGTTGTATGGGAAATAGAATGTAAGATGGAGAAGAGAAATATTATGATGCTGTTTTAAACAAAAAGATTTTGAACTATAAGTAGTATATTAGATGAAAATACCTAAGACTGAAATTGAAAAAATGAGGCTATAGACCTTGGGAGAGTGAGATAGGATGAAATTAAAGATTTGGAAATTATTATAGCATAAGTGGTAGATGACATTGTGAGTTGGTAAGCTTATGCAAAGGTAGTTATTAGAGTAAGAAGAAAAGAAGACTGATGATGAAGTGTTAGAAAATACTAACACATTAGGTGTGAGCAAACATATACAAAACTGAGATGATGTAATAAGATCAAGAGGAGATACAGATGGCAGGACTTTTATGGAGATTAACAGTGGGGTTTATTTCTATATAAAAGGAGTGAACAAAATCAAATGACAGAATAGTTAACTGCTAGGATTTGGCAATTCAAGCCTGCAATTAAGATGAGACATAAAAAGGAATACAACTTTGAGAATCATGAGCAATGAGATGAAAGGGGAAGATACAATTACAGAGTCAAACAGTAAGAGGACTTAAAAGAGTAGTCCAAAAATTGAGCCTTGGTAGACCATTATAATTAGGAAGCAAGAGAAACAAGAGTGAACAAAGGTCATGGTTATATTTTCTCAGTTCTATGAGGTAAATGTTTTCCCATTTAATAAATGAGGAAACTGAATTTTACTGAGAGAGAGAAAAAAGATATTGGAAATAGAAGGAGTGAGTCTAAGGAAGATGAGGACTTGGACCATTAGGGTAACTTAAAAGAGCAGGCAGGGAGTGGATGTGGCCCAAGCAGTTGAGTGCCCGTCTCCAACATGAGAGGTCATGGGTTCAGATCCTGGTGCCTCCTGAAAAACACAAAAACAAACAACAAGCAAAACAAACAAAAAACCAACTCAGGGAAGCTGATGTGGTTTGGTGGTAGGGTGCACGCTTCCCACACATGAGGTCCTGGGTTCAGTCCCTGGTCCCTGGTACCTCAAAAAAATGAAAAAAGAAAAAGAAAAAAAAAAAAAAAAACAAAGAAAGAGAAGGCAGGTAAGCTTTCTCTTTCTAAAAGGAGAAATACAAACGTTAGTGTAATGTCAGATTCCCTGAGTTATAGAGAAGAGTGATAGAGCTCATTCCAAATGTCCTGTATCTTTGCAATAAAGGATGAGTTCATCCAGCCAAGAGCTGGGGTGGAGCTGTATGTAAGATGATAAATACATGAAAGATAAAGATAAATAAAAAGATTGGCCAGCTGCAGTGAAGGTGGACAGGAGATAGTGAATGTGAGAAAACAACAGGAAAAAAATGCAGACTGATTTTTAAGCCAGTTTTCATAGGGACGTGTGTTTCTGTCTGTGTGGGTGATTGACTTGTCTGCGTATTTAGCTAGAGACTGTTATTCTAGAACACTTAGGCAAATGGCTTCATCATGTGCCACCACCTAATAAGCCTACTCTGGTCAGTTACCTTCATGCCACTGGACAAAAGCAGAATTAGAGAAGAAATTGTTTATTTCATTACAAAACGATCTCAGTTTGGAAAAAAAGCAATGGGATTCTCAGGCTTCACTTCCAATACATTGTTATTGGAGTATCCTATCATGTATATATGTAATATTGGGAAAGCACCCATATATACCACTGGCCACGTAGCATGCATGTGGCAGCCTTATAAGACTTTGACTTGTTGACTCTGTTTTAAGAGAATGAAATAAGTGTTGGATCAATGTTTATTATCTTAAAGGTTTCAAGACCCTTGGCATCAGGGTTTCTATCAATATGTTATTATTATTAACATTAATAATCATGGTAAGAACAAGTAATGCCATTAAGCATTTACTAAATGCCAGCAAATGAAAGAGCTAAGATTTAATTTTAGTAATAACTGACTCCATAGTGCTTCTTAACCACTGTTTCCCAGATTTGCCATCTAAAAAAACTACCTTTTTGAAATAACAAGGCGAGCATTCCAAATATTTACCATTTATATCCACATGCAAAAATTCATGACTGTTAATTTTTATTACTGAGAAGACTGGTATTTTATCCACAGTCCATCCTATACCTGCTGTATACACTTTACTATGAATATATATTTTACAAAAACTTATATAACTTGATGCATACACATAGTGTTTTCTCTTTGGGTGCACCATGTTTGTTCTACCTACCCTCACATCCTCATGCTATTTCCATCATACCTCCATTCCTGGCACTTTTATTGAAGGTGATAAAGCTTTGAAGATGTAGTTTAGAGTAAATGAGTTCTACTAAATTCAAGAATGTTTTGACCACTAACCTTCAGTTTGAAGTTTTAGGTGACCACAAACTACTATAAAGGAATACAGATTTATCTCCACAAAATACATCTTAAAGAGGTTTTTAAACAATCGGTGCTTTGCTGATGCAGAGGTTATTTCCTCTTCAGTGTTTCTAACTTAACAAATTACATGTAAAAGCCATAAACTCCTCTATATTATCCATAAACATAATTTAAAAATGTTACACCATGTATCTTTGACTTAGTCAATAATTCTAGACTTAGCCTTAGGGTTTGAAGAGAAAATTATTTCTGTTACACATTTTAATTACGCTATAAACTTTGGGAAATAGCTATTGATCTTCAGCATCTGGCATTAGAATGTTTCTTGTTCTTTAGCCAATGAAAGTTTGCCATAGAGGCTAAAAATGGAGAATTTCAGAGGAATCAGAGATACTATATGTACAGTAAAGGACATTCTTGCATTGGATTTTAGTAACTTAAATGTGAAAAGACTTAAAGATCATCTCCTCTAAATAGCTTTCTCTTGGAAACTAGAAACATGCATTTGAGTTTTTTTAAAAATCCATGTTTTAAGAAAAAGCCATTCCCTAGTGATACTCATGATTATCTTTAATATTTTAATGCAGGAATAGGAGGGCCTAAGCAGAAAATCTATCCTTTAAAAAGTTATATGCTTTAAGTCTTGCCAAAGCTTATAAAGAGCAATGAACATCATGATTACAATTTTAGAAGTGATTATTTTCACAACTTTTCTTCCTTGATCAGCACTATAAGTAAAAACTGCATTCTGTTTAGATTAAACAGAAATCTAACATATATAATTATGATAATAATGGTAATACTAAAAGTAGAAGCTCTCTACTGTGCTTTTATATGAGGACAGGCATTTCTACAAACGTGTCACATATATGGCCAGATTTAAGCCTCATATACACCATGTGAAGATGGACACCAGTTTTGCCATTTTACAGAAGGCTCAGGGAGGTTAAATAACTTGCTCAGGATTCCATAGGAAGTAAGTGGCCCAAGTGGGATTCAAACCCAGATCTCTTGGGCCCATTCCACGAGATCTCTTGATCTCGTGGAATGGGCCCTCCTTCTGTTGCCATTTTCAGCAAGTTGGAAATTCCTTCAAATTTAGAGCATTTAACTGAAATAGAATTGTATTTAAATTTAAATGTATTAAAAATAGTCTTATGTACTTCTATTCAATAAATGTTTATTGAAATGTTATGTACAGGGATAGTGTTAGGAGGTACTGAGGGTAAAATGAATGAAACTTCACAGAAACTCATAGTCTACTGCGAGAGACATTACATGGGTATATGTAGGAAACATATATATATATATGAATATTTGAATATGTTGTTTATGGAACTTCAAAATTGCCTGATAAACATTTTGTAATTAATCCCTCTTGAATTTTTGAAATCTAATTGAAGGTGTGGTAGTTTACTTTTAATACTGTAATGTGTTGTCTGGTCAGTTTGAGGGACTTAGTAGCTTTTATAGCCTCAGCCATTAAAGATGCTATTTTGAAACCATCAGCAGGGAATCCATATTGACTTTTCTTGCCATAGAGTATCTCCTACTTCCTTGCAGTGGGAGCTAATGTGTAGTAACATTCACTCTTTTATCCTCCATCCATTTCTTCCTATGACACAATGTAATTAAATCCATTGGTTAAAGAGTCTGTTAAGCATTTCATGTATTTAATGCCCTTAATAGTGGCACTGAATACAATGGTTTACAATAATCCATTTAGTTTTATTAGTTTTAAATAATGAGTTAAAGTAGAACTTCATATTTAATGTTTGAAATATAATATACATCTGTGTTTTTTATAGAGAAGTTTCTCCAATTATGCGTTAATTTGGGGGCTGCAATCAAGCTTCTATTAAAACTTTTGTATATATTGGGGATATAACTTAGTAAAAATATAGTATATGGCAGCCAATTTATAGAACATGTCATGTTATAAGCAAAATTTTCAAACCCAAATTTGTTTTGAAGCAGCTAATATAGGTACAGATTCTTCTCTTATCCACATTGTAACTTTAATCAAGGATATATATTCAGGATTATGTGACATAAAGTACCTTAGCTAGTTTAATGTTCTGAACAGATATTAGCCATGGAATTTAGGCATTTTATAAAAGTTGATATTTCAAAAGGAGGTATGGCAAACATATCATATGCAAGGTACCAGTCCTGGGAATTTTATTTAAGTCATCATACATATTTCATTCTTCAATGACATTTAATGGTTTTACTAGCTTCTAACTTACATGAGACAGTGCCCATATCTGGGTGCAAGTCATCCTGTCTAGTAGCAAATAGAAAAAGTGAAAGCTAAGCAAAACAGATGCTATTTTACTTCTCCTTAACGAATGAGAAGTTTTCCAGCCAAATAAATGGAAAGGATATTGCAAGCATAAGAACGAGTTGTCCAAAGTAATACTGGCGTGGCAAGTGTGTTTGGAAAATTTCAAACATCAATTCATACTATGTGACCAGTAAGCGTTAGGTTACTCAAGTGCTGACTTTGTTTTTCTGGGCTGGCATAAAACATATTTCCAGACAACTGATTACATTAGAGTCATAGTGAAATTTTAAACACAGTGTATGGTAGCTCACTGAGATTTTACTTCATCTCAGCATGTATGCCTATATCATAAAGACTCTGTGCCCATTCAACAGATTGCACACAAGTGTCACAAATATTAACCACAACCACAAGTGAGTTGCTTTTGTGGAAAGCATTAGATTCTCTGCACGAATTTACTTCTATGTGAGAGCAGAATGTCAATGCCTCTTGACCCAGCCTCCCCTACTAATACTTAATGTGCCAAGTTAAAATACTTGCATAGCGGACAAGAAGGCAGTATGGGGATTTCCTGGCCCTCTGCCCTGCCAAATTGACAGGTTACATTGCAGCAGGTGCACAGCAAGCGATTAAGAATGTACAGGGTAACAAAACATGTGTGAATAGACTGCAGGTGTTTTATGTGAATAACATGTCACGGCAAGTATTGGTCTCAAGAGATTATACCTAGAGCTCCAGGGTGTGAGAACAATCTATATGCGTGTAATAACACCGTTGAGAAGGTGAGTGCTCAAGGAAAAATAACCTTGACTGGGAATCTTTACATAAATGAATGTAATTTTTTTTGCTACTTAAATATTTTGCTAATGTCCTATTTAAGCGACTACATGTAATAAGCATCTGCTTTGGATGATGTGATTTTTTGACTGTTGAACAACTTATTCAGCTGCTAGAAGTACAGTTTGGGTCTTGTTTGTTAAAATTCATGATTGGAAAAAAAATTCCTGCAACACCCAATTCATTGTAAGAACACATTTAGCCTTTCAATAAGTTCAAGAACTATTGTGCTGCTTTTTTCTTATTGTCTCTCTGCACTACACAAGAAAAGGTCAAATGTTAATTTTCCTTATTCCTTGCTCTCTTACTATTCAGTAAAGACAGCATATCTGATATCTGATACTCTGTCTCATAATAATTGTGCCTTTGAAGACACATAAGATAAAAAGTGGCCAGTTAGATTAAAGAGGGACCATATGTCTATTTTTCTTTTCAATTAAGAGGAATGTGTAAAGTAAAGAGGGGAACTCAATATGCCAGTGCCAGGCTTTTCTGCAGGCTTTTCATGGCCTTCAGTAATTATATAAAATCCTGTATTACTCTTTTTCTTCAATCTCAACAATTATATTTAGCTAGCGTTATTATTTGTGGCTACAAACAAGAAATATTTTATAGCTTTCCCAGCACAAGAGATGCCAAAGAAAGCAGAATGTCAATGCCTCTTGACCCAGCCTTTTTGGTTGCTGTTGTTGTCTGTTTTTTGTTTATTTGTTTTGGGTTTTTTTTTTTTTTGGAGTTACAGGCGCATAAATAGCCTTCCAGCACACAAGTAGAAATTTCCGTGTATATTTTTCTTCTCCAGATATATGTTCTTCTATACTTACCATGTTCATCTTTGTTATTCTGTCACAGAGAATAAGTAAGATAAGTCTATTTAATTAAGGAACACCTCAACTATAGACAGTTTTAATTGCTATGATGAAGAAGAAACCCAATTTTGCTTCTTAATCTTGTCAGAGCCAGAATTCCTAGGTAATATCTTTAGTTGTAGATCAGCACAATAAGGTCTCTGATCTGAAAGAAGAATCAGGTTCTGATTTTCAATGACCTTGTCTTTAGCATACATATTTCTAAGTAGCTTCTGGTTATTGTTTCATAAAAAGAATATGTTTTAACTTGTAGTGTGCTTTTTGCCCTTGAGATAAATGCTTCATTAATAATTTTGAAATATAAATTGTTTTTGTTTCTGTATGAGTTTTGAATTTTTATTTCTTGAATTTTTATAAATCTAGAGATTTTATATATTGAATTTTACATATTGAATTTTAATAAATTCTATATGATTTCTTGCTCTAAAGAAATTTAAAAATCTGCGTTTATAAATTCAAGTCAGAAAGAGATTATGTTTTTTGTTCTCACTTCACCTCCCACTACCTATTGCTCCAATTTTTTAAAACTCTTCTTTGTAGCAAAATTTTTTTTTTTTTTTAAGGCTTTGGTTAATGAGCTTTTGTAAATTGAATAAATGAATTATTTAAACATGTATAATCATTCATAATGCCTTTATAGTGACATATTTTAGGCATGAAGGTGATATAGAGAAGGAGGTTATAGATGGGTCCTGGCCTTTTAGATAGGATGGCCAGGGAAGTCCTCTTAGAGGAGGTAATGTTTGAACTGAGCCCTAAATGATAGATAGGAGCCAGATCTTGGGAAAAGTGTCCTTAATAGAGAAAATAGCAAGAACTAGGGTCCAGAAGAAAGAATGAGTTTTTTAAGTTTTTGTTTTGTTTTGTTTTGGTTTGGTTTTTGTTTTGTTTTTTTTTTGTTTTTTTTTTTTTTTGAGGAATAAAAAGAATGACAGGGAGTCTGGAATATTGTAAACCAGGAGAAGAGAGCTATGAGAGGATGAGATGAAAGAGTAGGCGGGGGCCAGGTAATACAGGGGTTTGTAGTCTTGCTAAGGAGTTTGGATTTGTTTCTAAATATAAAGGGAAATCATTAGAAGGCTTAAAAAGTGAGTTAGTGACATGAGCTGATTTATGTTGTGAGGAGAGTCGATGAAAAAAGACAAAATTTGTAGTTTGAAAAGGAATGTTTTGGAAAGCAAATGACCTGCTTTTATCTGCCCCACTCATTGGGATTCAGCTCTTAGCACTGGGTTTATCACTTGGTAAGTAGTCAATAAATAAAAGTAATGGTCTATAAATGTAATGTTGAATTGGCTTTAAAAAAAAAAAAAGAATATGTACCTGACCAAATGCATGAACAAATACATATTTTTAAATGACTTCAAAAGTGGTGTTTCCCAGATTAGAAACTCACCTTTGTAAAAAAGCACATGGATATAAATTTAAATGATTTTTTGTAATGGATTTTTTATTCAGCATCCCTCCAATACTTGAGTGCTTACCACGAGCTACATACTTTGTAGCAAATTGGAAAGATAAATCAGACATGGGGTTTTCCTTCAAGGAAATTCTATTAAAGCTCAGAGGTTCCCCCCAATATTGCATATCTTTGTGACTCTGATAAAATGTATTTATTTACTTTCATTAATATTAACAACCTAATTAGAGTGTCACAAAAATTTGCTTTAAATTAAATACAAAAACATGAATTTGATTGTCTTTGCAGCTACTAACAGGGTCAGTTCTCAATGAGAACCCAATCCAGTTCTGTGATCTTTTCCTCAAATCACTCGATCTCCTTTAATTTGTTTTACAACATAAAATGTGAAAAAATTCATTTTTCTCTTCCTACTTTTTTACTTTGCAGCTATTTTTTTCTACATAATTTTTAAGTTTAGAGTTATAAAAATTGGAAAGCTGCGATTTTGCTATGTGCATTGATCATTGCCATTTTCTTTATCATGTGTGCTGATTATCCCCTATGTAAAAATTTGTGTATCTTTTCCCTTCCTTTTCTTGTAGTACTTGGAGTATTTATTGATATATTCTTGATTGCTATACATTTTCCTCTGTTGAATTATTATTATTCATATTTATGTCTCTTCTTTCAAGAGTTATTTTTGATATTTATGTAGGGTTTATAAATAAACTTACAGCAATTATTTCAATACTGTTGCAGTTTGAGATTATTTTATTTTATTTTATTTTTTTTAAGATTTATTTATTATTTATTACATATTCCCCCCCCCTTTCTGCTTGCTCTTGCTGTGTGTCCATTCTTCTGTGTTTTTCTATGTCTGCTTCTTGTCTCCCCCCGTCCCCGCGGCGACACGCCGAGTCGGCCCTCCACGGCGGTGGCTCGATCTGTTCCAGGGTGGCTCTATTCCGTTTCCACGGGGGGCTCCGCTCCATGTTTCGCGGGCAGCAGTCCTCCATGTTTTTGCGGGCTGCCAGCTTCCGCTTTCGCGGGCAGCAGCTCCGCTTTTTCACGGGTGACTTTGCCCTGCCCGTGGGGGCTCAGCCCTGCCCGTGGCGGCTTTTTGCCTTGCCCACGGCGGCTCCGGCCCGCCCACGGCGGCTTGCCTTTCTCAAGGCCGTCTGCCCGCTCGGAGAGGTCCCCGGGAACCGAACCCGGGGCCTCCCATGTGGTACACCGGCGAGCTCTTTATCCACTGAGCTATCTAGCCGGGCCCGAGATTATTTTATGAATCCCCAAAAGAGAAAGATTGTTTGTAAACCAACTTATTCTGGGTATGATACCATTTGATTACATTGGATTCAGTTGAGGGGCTCTTGATTAAATTATCTGTTAAGATTAGGGCTTTGATTTGGCCAGTCAGTAAGGCCTGATTCAGTTTGGGTCTCTAACCCCCTTGGTAGGCCAATATAAATGGTACTTGCTCAAGAAGACACCTGAGAAGATAAAGAGCTTTGTCATTTTTGACCCTGGGGCCCCAGGGAGAGATGAGCCATTCACCTGATAGTTTGCAGCTGAGAGAGAGGAAGCCCTGAGTTACAAGCCATCTGCCAGCCTACAACTGAGATATGGAAGAAGCTGGGCCTTAAGACCTGGACCTTAAGAGCTGGGCCTTAAGAGAAAGCCCATGAGGGAGGGACCAGGTAGAGATCAGCAACCATCTTGCTTCAACATGTGGCAAATGACTTTGGTGAGAAAGCAACCTTGGGTTGGACTCTTTAGGGCCTTGTATCTATAAGCTTTTACCCCCAAATAAATACTTTTTAAAGAAGCCAACTGATTTCTGGTACTTTGCATTGGCACTCCTTTGGCAGACGAATACAAATACCAAAAACATTATACTTTTATATCATGATGATAATTCTCATGGTTTATTTTTGTTATCTATCAAGCAGTAGAAGACATCTTTAAGTACTTATGCTGAATAGAAATGTGGATAATTTACCTTGCATATATTAGAAATATTCTTTGTTCCCTTCACAGACAAACACTTTGAATGGTTCATAAATTTTTGCCCTAACACTTTTTTTTTTTTTAAAGATTTATTTATTTTATTACATATCTCCCCTTCCCCCCGCTGTGGTGACGCGCCGAGAGTGGTCACTGTGCAGGCGCGGCTTTCCCCGCTTGTGGGCGGTCTCTGCGTCCGTTCACGGCCGGCGCTTGCTTCAGTTCGCGGGTGGCTGGCTGCGCTCCATTCGCGGGCGACCTGCCCTGCCCGTGGCGGCTCTTCCCTTTTCCGTGGCAGGTTCTTGCCCTGCCCACAGCGGCTCCTGCCCACCCATGCGGCTTGCCATTCTCAAGGTGGTCTGCCCACTAGGAGAGGTCCCCGGGAATCAAACCCAGGGCCTCCCATGTGGTATGCCGGCACCCTATCCACTGGGCTATTGAGCCGGCCCCTTTGCCCTAACACTTTAAAGACATTGCTCAATTGCTTTGTGGTATTTAGTAAAACATAAATTTGAGATGAACTTGTTTTTTGTTTCATGCATAGGTAATTGGATGGATTTTTCTTCTAACTCGAAATTGAAAAAATTCACTATGATCTGTCTAGGTGCTACTCTCTATTGAATCATATTTCTGAGCACTTGGGCATTTAAATCTACTTACACACATCTTTCTTTAGTTTAGCGAAGGTTGATTTCATTGATTTTTGCTTCTGTATTGTTCTCTGCTTCTAGAATTCTGTTATAAGTTGATTTAATCTTGGAAGCCTTCCATTTCTCTAATCATTTCTCTATTTCATTATTTTTCCTGTGAATTCTAGGATATTTTTTTCAACTTCTCTTCTATTTCACTTGTTTTATATTCTTCAGTATCCAATCTGCTATTCAATGCTTCTATTAAAATTATAAATTGGAAAAGCATATTTTTATTTTCAAGGAATCAATTCTTTCTGATCATATATTGTTACATTCCTATTACTGCTTGCTTTAATTTTTGGATGCAATATTCTCTTAAATCTTATTGTAGCTGTGAATCAAAATGTTATTTTTTCTCTTATTTTTTATATGAATGGCTGCATGGCTCAAATAAATGCAGTAATCCCATTTTACCAGAAGTGCAGAAGCTTTTCCTGATCTGGTGGCTTTTGTTAGTAAATATGGTCAAATATTGGAGTGTCATTGCTCACATTATTCAGATTCTGACAAAAGGAGAAGAAAAAATGCACATTTGCAATATATATATACACACATCCTTGCATTTCTGAGTTCTCAATGTACAGAAAATGGGTACAGAGTTAGAATTATAGAAGTTTGCAGAAATTGAACTTTTCCTTCTAAATTATTTCTTTTGGTTCTGACAAATTTGTTGTGATGTTCTCATTTCACATGTTGATGAGTTCACCATACTAGAGATGAGAAGCAGCAGTGCCTAATCTCCTATTTATTGCCATGTGGCACTTTACTGCCTTGTGCCATGCTGCCAAGCTCATGCCAGTTTCTGGGTTGCTGTAGCCACTGACATTTGAAATGGTCTTTGGTATTTCCATGAATAGCTTCTTCCAAATGCAACCAATCAGTAACCATAAAAAAGAGTCCAGTAGTGTGGGGCCTGATTGGTTCAGGTTCTACTCTCAACTACAACCTGTTTAATTCTAAGTGAAGAGATTGTAGTGAGAATCCACCAGAGGCTACTTCATTCATTTCTCTGGCAGATTAACTTTACACAGGTGGGAGCCCAGAAAGTGTCTCTAAGTGTCTTCCTTTAGCTTCCTTCCACTATTGTTGAAAAGCCTGGGTGATTTTAGCATGAGAATAGCACCATTTGCTGGTTTGGGGCACACATGTAATTTTCTGTTATTCTTGCATACCAGCTTCATTTTTAATGGCCATATGGGGCAAGGGAGACTAGACACCTGTGCACACATATCAACATCTGGAAGTCTCAGTTTGAATTAATTTTTAGCAATATAAACACTCATTTTCAAATTAAAATTCTGGCAAGAGGAACAATTGCCCAATGTAATATGCTTGCATTAAAATTACCACAGAATAAAATTAAGATATTGAAATAATATTTTAAAGTCTAGGAAATGTTATTTCTTAATATTCAGAAATAGTTTCATGAAACCTAAAAACATCATGCCTTCTCTTTCGAATTGCCAGTGTGTTAATATTTAAATAATGCCTAATATAAAGAAAATCTTCATGTTTCAAGAATGTATTGATCATCTGTGACCTCCTGTACTTCATAGGGTTTACTTTCAGGGAGGAGAAATGGATATTTCAGGTATAGTCAGTGAGTACAACACATCTTCAGAGCTTGATGGTGAGGATAATAGATCCAAAATGAATCATTTAGGAGCTTGGCCGATGTCATTTTGTTTATTAGGACTCTGAACCTATTGGCTGAATTATTAAAAGAGGGTAGGATTTTTTTTTAATTTTATGGATTTTGATGATTGAATAACTGAATTTTAGGCATATTTCGCAGAGCCAAGTTTGTTTTCACTAAAATGTTGTTGTTAAATCAACTTGTTGGGTTTAAATTCAAAAGCATGATATTATTGAAAAATAAGCAGATTTATATTTAAAGGTCTAGTTGAGGGCGGGATTGAAAATAATGATAGTGTCTAAAACAGTATAAAGATAAAATAGGAAATTGTTCAATTATTATAGTAAAAATAGGCTACTGTTGGCAAATACAGTAGCCTTCAGTTTGCTCAAAGTTGATTAGATATTTTCCCTCTCTGCCTCCTCCAAACTTGCTTATCTGTAATTTTTATTGTAGTCAATACTGTCAATTTATATATATGAAAATGATGGACTTGCTTTAATTGGGACTTGATCCCGTGCCTGGCTCTGAGGAGTCTGAAGTTGTGACACTTATCATTTGGGCCATTTGTTTTATTGAGTTTTACCAACTTTGCTCTCTGAGCATTTGTATTCTGTGCTTATGTTCTATTGTCTAGCAGTAACTAGCATAAATATGTAATTATATGGTTTGTTTTGCTGGTAATAGATTTCAAAATACTCTATTATTATGGTGCTGTTTGAATTGTGTTTACTATATCAACATAAACATATAAATTGAGTCAAATTATTTGCTTGGTTAACTGCAAACCACAAGTTATTACAATGTTGTCAGTTTCAAAATGTTGCATGACAATAAAGCCATTTGATTCCCTTTGTTCAGAACTTGAACATCAAAAACTTTGTAATTGTTTCCTGTGGTATATTATGTGTGACTTTTGAAGTAGGCAGTAGATACATTCTGTAGCACTGCAAGAACCCCACATAGCTAAACATGAGTTATAATTGGCAGAGTGACTAGTGACTTATTTGTACTCGATAACCTTTGTTACATTTCCAGATTTTTTTTTCTTACAAACATAAGACCAAATTTAATGTTAGAAAATTTCAAGGTATTTCTGTTTAAAAGTCAGCATTCCTCATAATGTTTGTGTTTTCATGAGGTAACTCTGTCATACTTTAAACTGCTATTTGACTGTTAGGCAGTAAATTGTTTATAAACCTTGCTGTTTTATAATCTCTTTTAACTGCTTTTCTTCTTTTCCTTCTCCTCTTCCCCATTGCCCCTCCTTCTTCTTCAGGACTCTAAAGAGAAACAAAAGGATGTGGGATTTACACCTAACTTCCTCTAAGCCATCTGATTCCACCACCTGCCTTTAGTTTCCTGCCTCCTTTCCTGCTGGCCAACATTGCTATTATTTCCCAGGTGCACAGATGCCCTGTGTGTGCCCTTATTTCTCTCCTTCTTATCCTTGCTTCCCTGCTTCTGGTGAAGGAAAAGGGCAAATCTAAAATCCAATCCAACATGGAGAACCAGAAGACAGAATATCTCATATTATAATCCATGCATTTAAAAATAGCATTAATAATTGACAAGATTTATGGCTTAATTGCCTTGTGTTCCTATGAAAAAAGAAGAAGAAGAAGAAGAGGAAGAAGAGAAAGAGGAGGAAGAAGAGGAAGAAGAGGAAGAGGAAGAAGAAGAAAAGAAAGCTCCTAGGAATTCAGTTGATTCTTTTGTTTTTCTGATCTTATATGTTCTTCCTCCTTGCAAACGCTATTTCATTAAGATCAACATCCATGTGATTATAGCCCATGTCAAATGGGTAAAAGGATGGCCTTCTTACTGCTAGAACAGGGTCTGAAAAGAAATTGAAAAAATGTTTCTTTTCAGGTTATGCCAAATGGAAAAGCAAGTCTTGTTGGGGACTGGCAGCTCAGGTGTGCGTTTGTGAATTTTTTCCCCTCAGTGTTTCTGAAAAGAAGTAAATAGGCATATTTCTATATTTAGTTACATATTGCAATATATAGCAATAGTTACATATTGCAAATAATAGTGAATTTCTTTGAGATCTTATCCGTATCTTACTTCCTGGAACCTGGTTGTAATGACTATGATGATGACTCTAACATTCTACTGTAGGATAATAATGAAACAGGAGATAAAAAGCAACAAAGAAACATATTTTTGTCTTTTCTATTTGACATTCCTCAGTTGAAATTGCAACCCATTTAGAAACATGAGGGTCAGGGT
Source organism: Chaetophractus vellerosus (assembly GCA_004027955.1). Lineage (NCBI taxonomy): Eukaryota > Metazoa > Chordata > Mammalia > Cingulata > Chlamyphoridae > Chaetophractus > Chaetophractus vellerosus. The sequence goes on from PVKH010003401.1 coordinate 20,434, forward strand.
AAACTTGAAATGCAGACTCTCATCTCATTCCTTAAGTCCTAGGAGTTAGAGAGTCCCTGTTATATGGCAAGGACTGGATTCCAGGGGATAACAAAATAAGTATGACACTGTTATCATCCTGGAAATGTTCAAAATCTAGAGTCAAAGACGTATAGATAATTTTAGCATAAAAGGGGGCTATAATAAGTATTTTGACTGGGGAGGGTAAAGAAGTAACTACCAAAGGGGGTCTTTAAAGACAAGAAGAAGTACAGCTCCATGTAGAAATTGTATGAAGAACATGTCAGAATGAAGATGGAGTGCTGCTGTGCATGCTAAACTTTATGGCTTGGAGGGTCATACAACACCCAGCTCATAATAGGTAACTAAGGTCTCCTCGTAACTTGCTGGCCCATGGTTAAGTGTCTCTACAAAGGCCCATAGCAAGCTAAAAGCAGTTTCTCAAAAAGAGATTAGTTATCTGCAGAGGTTGGCAAGGCTTTGCTGCTAAAACCTAAAGGTCTGCATTGTGATTTTCCTTTAGGGGCCTGCCAAAGGCATCTCTATTTGCCACTGATACTTCCAGCACCATTGCATCTGCTGGATCATATGACTCAAGTGGAAGAGCAGCTTGCACAGACACATGGACCTGTCACAGTGTCTCCTCTTGTTCTGATCCTCACTCAAAAGTAGCAGCTTTCTGGTCACCCAGTAAATGGATTGGAGTAGCACACCCAAATGAGGACTATGTTTTCTCTAAAATCCAAAGAGGCTACTCAGGCATTGTGCCTCTTTCTTATGGTCATAGGAAAGGCCAGATGAACAGCTTATCCTTCACTTTAGAAGGGATATTGTGACATGCCTTACACCACTGGACACCTAGAAATTTCACTGAGGTGGAAGGCCCCTATATTTTTCTTGGGTTTATTTGCCATCCTCTGACACACAAATGCCTTACCAATAAGTTTAGAGTAGTTGCTACTTCATGTTTACTATCTCCATTCAACGTAATATCAATATAATGGACCAGTGTGATGTCTTGTGGGATGTAGAGATGATTGAGGTTTCTGTGGACAATATTTTGACAAAGGGCTGGACAGTTGATATACGCCCTGAGGAAGGACGGTGGAGGTATATTGCTGGCCTTGCCAACTGAAAATAAACTTTTTCTGGTGGTCTTTACTAAGAGCAATTGGGAAAAAAGCATTTGCCAGATCAATAGCTACATACCAGGTACCAGGGGATTTGTTGATTTGTTTAAGCAACAATATCACATTTGTAATAGCAGCTGCAATTGGAGTCGCCACATGGTTAAGTTTATGATAATCCACTGTTATCCTACAAGAATCATCTGTTTTCTGGATAGGCCAAATAGGAGAGTTGAAAGGGGATGTGGTGGGACTCACCACCCTTGCATCCTTCAAGGCTTTCATGGTGGCACCAATCTCTGCAGTCCCTCCAGGAATCCAGTATTACTTGTAATTTACTATTTTGCTGGGTAGGAGGCAGTTCTGGTGGCTCCCATTTGGCCTTTCCTATCGTAATAGCCCTCCTCCATAAGTCAGGGAATCATTGTGGGGGTTCTGCCAGTTGCTGATTATGTCTATTCCAATTATGCAGTCTGCAATTTGGAAATAAGCACAGAATGGGTATGGGGGCCCACTGGACCCACTGTGATCCAGAACTGAGCTAAATCTCCATTGATCAACTGACCTTCTTAAGCCCCCACTCTGAGAGTTGACCACAATGACATTTTGGGTCTCCTGGAATTAATGTCACTTCTGAGCCAGTGCCTAATAATCCCAGAAGTATCTGATCATTTCCTTTTCTCCAATGCACAGTTACCCTGGAAAAATATTGTAGGTCTCTTTTTGGTAGCCTGGGAGGAAGATGAACAGTATACATTTTTGTCAGTGTAACATGGTCCTTCCCCAAGGGGACCTGGCCTTGCCCTCATTCAAGGGCTCTAAGTCTGTCAACTTTCTCAAATCTTGGAATTGATTAAGGGGCTGTGATTTTCTGTTTCTGTAATTCAAGTTAGACTTGTGTTCATTTGACCTAGAACTCTTCTGCTTATATAGATCAAGTAGGAATTTAATAGGAATTTAATAGACTGCCAATTTTACTTCAGGTTACCCCATGATCTATTAACCAATGCCAAAGGTCTATGTGACTCAGACTATTTTGATCACTGATTTGAGTCTGCTTTTCATTGTGGTAGCCATTTCCAACTTGTTTTTGGCAATTAAGTGTTGCTACTTGGTCTTTACCAACACGGATCCAACCATTTCAATAGTGTTTAAAGATCCTAGATCAGTTTCAGCAATTCCCAATGCAATATCTGACCTAAGAGAAGAGCAATCACAGAGCTCTTCAGGGAAAATGGAGTTAGTCTCACAAATTTATTCCTCATAGCCCTGGTGAAAGGTGTGTCCTCTGGACATTCCTGGGGTGGGTGAACAGGTCTTCCATGGTAAATCCATTCTAATATTCCAATCTCTCTAAGCCTTTGGATCCCCTCATCTACAATGTACCAGGGTAGTTCTGGCATCTCTACCTCAGGTAATGTTGGACATCTTGTGATCCATGTTTTAGCCAATCACCCAAACAAAATTTTAGTGCCTTTTCTAACCCCTCGAGCTACAACATTGAATCCAGATATTCTGCTTAGGGGGGTCATATCAATAAATTCATCCTGATCCAACTTTATATTTCTTCCACCATTATCCCATACTATTAACGTCCATTCCCACAATATCCTCCTGATTTCTGTCTATATAAATTGGAAAACTCATGCAGTTCTTTTGTAGTATAGCATAATTCCTCATAGGTCACACTTTGTACTTTATCTTTGGGGGCTTTTTGTGACTTTAGTCTAGTTATAAGTCTGGGGGAAAAAAGAAGTGGTGGGATTGGAGAAAGAGAAGCATTAGAAGTGTCTTGCAAACCAATTACCTCAGGGAATTCTGTTCCAGTTTCATCTGATGAGACAGAATTAATCTCTTCCAGTGGAGGTTGGATCAAAGACTCCTTGGAGCAGGCTGGAGGTAGTGTTGTCATTTCCTCAGAACAGGCTGAAAGTCTGCTGGCTGTCAGCAGACCATTATAGGTTTATCTGGCAAAATCTTGGCAGAATTTAGGGTTTCAATGTCCTGACTGTCATCATCATCAACCCATATGTCTCCATCGCAATCCTCAGGATCCCACTCTTTTTAAACCAATGCCCTCACTTTAAGCAGATACCCTCTAAGGTTCAGATTTTAATTTCCATTGTCACTCTGCTACTTTCACAATGAGACTCTGGGTCTGATTTCAAAGATCTCAAGTATGACACTGCATGAAACAAGATTTTCTTTCAGGGTATACGTAAAATCTTTCATATCATTCATGTAGCCCTTAAGTTGCAAATTTTAAGCCTTCAACTTATCACTTTCTTTTATAACTGTGTCTAGCATACTTAGGAATAAATTTGTTTCTCACTGTCCTGGTGAAAGGTGTATCCTCTGAACATTTTATTGGGGTGGATGAACAGTTCTTAAATGATAAATCCACTCTAACATTCCAGTCTCTCTAAGCCTTTAGATCCTCTCATTTACATTACACCAGAGCAATTCTGGCATTTTGACCTCACATAATGTAGGCTAACTTTTGGTACATATTTCAGCCCAACCATCTAAACAAACTGTTAGAGCCCTTTCTAAGCCATCCGGCTACAATAGTGAACCCAGAATCTCTGCTTAGTGTGCCCATATCAATAAACTCAGCCTGATCCAACTGTATATTCCTTCCACCATTATCCCAGACTCTTAATATCCATTCCCACACATATTCTTTTAATTTCTGTCTTTGTATATTAGAAAAATCATACAGTTCTTTTGGGGCATAGCACATCTCCATATGGGTCACACTTTTTACCTCTCCTTTTGCAGCCTGTTCAGTCTAGTTATAGGTCTGGAAGGAAAGGAGAAGGGTAGGGGTGGGTCACTAGAAGAATTAGAAGTGTCTTGCAAGCCAACTACCTCAGGGCATTCTTTTGAAGTTTCATCTGGTAAAACAGGGTTAATCTCTTCAGACAGAGCCAGGAAGGCTGTTTCCTCAGGGGAGGTGGTTACAGGTTTATCAGGGACATAAATTTAATCTCATCAGGTGGAGGTTGGATGGCAGATTCCTCAGGGCAGACCAGCAGAGATTTATCTGGGAAAGACTCAGCAGAATCTAAGATTTCATTGTCCTCACAGCCATCATTATCAAAGCTTATGCTCCCATTCTAATTTTCAGGATCCATTCATTTCAGGTTAATGCTCTCACTTTAACAGAAGTTGTCTTCTGTTAATAAACAAATATGTACTTTATTTTGTAATTCAGCCACTCACATAATGAGACTCTGAATCTGGTTTTTATTTTTATTTTATTTTATTTTTTATTTTTTTTAAAGATTTATTTATTTTATTACATATCTCCCCTTCCCCCCCGTTGCGGCGACGCGCCGAGACTTGGTCACTGCGCAGGCGCGGCTTTCCCCGCTTGTGGGCGGCTTCTGCTTCCATCACGGCCGGCTTTTCAGTTCGCGGGTGGCTGGCTGCGCTCGATTTGCAGGCGACCTGCCCTGCCCGTG
>PVKH010003402.1:0-24825 GCA_004027955.1 Chaetophractus vellerosus
CCATTGCATGAATCACAACAAGTCTATAACAGGACACCAACAAGTCCACTCTAGTCCATAGCTCTTCCCCCAATCCCGAGGAGTATAGAATGGTGATGCCCCCTCCACCACCAAGTGAGAAGGGGCTTATATCCTGCGGATACGATGGAAGAGATTATCCTGCCTGCAGCTGCAGGCTCTCTCCATTCCCCAGGATAGCTGTCGTCCATCATCAACTCCATACTAGGTGTCCTGGGTGAGTCCATTGAATTGTAGCATAGGAGTTGCAGATCAACAGAGTCTCTGGACCCAGTTGACACATGGACAGCCTGTAGTCTCCGGTCTCTGGAAGTTTACCTAAAACTCTGGCAAAAGAGAACATTTTAGTGAATTTCATTTTTACAACATATCTAAGGCTACAATGATAGGGAATTAAGGGTTTGAGGTTTAAATAATGTTTTTTCTGACTCCAATGTCCAGATTTTCTACCACAGCAAAGCTGCCTCTGGGTCACTAATTCTCTTCTCCACTGCCTACATTCCATCTCATTAAGCAAGTCTGCTTTCCACCATCCCAACTTGCTACTAGTTGCTGGTAAGATTTTAAGGAAATTCAAAATCCTTCTTCTCTTGAGAATGTTTGGTGGGTGAGCTGTAAGGAAAAGGAGTTGACAGTCAGTGAGTGAAATTCTTGAAATGCAGCCTTTGGAGATTGTATAATCATTTGTCTGAAAAAAAGCCATGAATATAATAATATTATTGAATGAATAGGGATAATTTGTGAATAACTGCTTGATTATTTGGAATTCTTCTTAAATAGGTAAGAACTAGTTGAAGTGAAAAATATTAGGGAATCCCCAGGTCTATCTAGTTATTATTCCATTTGTTCTTTACCATAACCCTGTTAGATGGACAAGATGCCCCCCACCTTCTCCTTTTTTAACCATTTTAGAGAATAAGGAGTTAGGCTCAAAGAGTTTGTGTAACTTGCTGCCCAAGTGGTAGAATCAGGACTCCAACCCACTTCTTTTGATTCAGAGTGCAGTGATCTTTCCCTTGTAGTGGCTGCCTCCCTATTCAGTGTACCCACAGGATGCTGTGTGATGTTCTGTAGGTAATTTGTAGTTTCACCACAGGATGTACTCTCAAAGAACTTCCTTTGTGAAAGATCAAACTACTGTACTCCTTACTCTCTTTACTCTGCCCCCACTGAAGCTATGAGCACACAAATGGATATGCATACCCATATTCACAAATTCCTATCTTGTATTGCATTTATGGGAATGCATTTTACCAAGGTGGGACTTACTGGGAGATGTTGGGTATGGGCAACTAACTGCCTACATGGTATGATTAAGGAGTTCACAGCTCACATCTGCCCTCAAATTTGTCTCCATCTGTCTGCCAAGATGCCATACTTTCTTCTCTCTTACCTGATTTTAATGCCTGATATATAAGAGAGCTAGAATTCATTAAAAAATGAGGCCCGATTTTTCCTAGAACAATGTTTTTCACCCTGAGTTGTGAAATCTATTTAGTAAGTCAAGACTAACATTTGAAATATGAAGTAGAATAAAATGAAATAGAAAGTATCAGAGTATACTGAATGAAAGTAAAGGAAATATTTTATGTCCTGAAACTTTTGTTTCCATCTTTTCTCTGTGTGTGAGCTTATATACTGGCTCCTTATGAAAGAGTTTTACTTGGTGGTTGGTGGAACAAAAGGTTGAAAACACTTCTTTTGGTAAAAAAGCCAAACTGTGGCTCTATTACTTTTTGAATTGAGGATTTTTTGATAATATAATGAAAGTTATGGCTCTTCTCCCAAGATAAATGCATATGAACCCATCACATACATTTTTGGTACAATGCCAAAGGTCTAACACACCATATGAATCTCATTCACTGACTTCAAGTTCAGAACTGTCATTCTAGATGGTATGCTTTTTCAGGAAAGAGAAAAAAATGGCCCTAAGAAATTTCTTCTAAGCCCTTTTCCTTAACATTTCAATGCTTGAAGCTGGGCAACTTTAGCATTTTAGAGGTAAGAGCCTGACCTAAAAGGGATGAGAGAATTTATTCAACATTTAGTTAATAACTTTTTACTGAACACCTACTACATGCAAAGTACAATTGTAGGGAACAAGGGTGTCAAAGGCTTATCACACCAGTGCCATGGAGCTTATGTCTCAGCAGTAAGCAACAAAACAAACAAATGAACAAAGTGATTTCAGATAGAGTTAAGTATTATAAAGGAAACAATTGGGGGTGATGAGATAGAACTGCAGAGGCATGGGTTAGGGAAGGTAGTTTATTTTTTATTAGAGGTCAGAGAATGCTTCTTTTATTAGATTGGGTTGCCATATTAATATCTGGTCATGTGGCCCCAACTACCTTACAACTGTGAGTGTCTTACAACTTTCCAAGCACTTCATGAACATTTATCGATTAGTAATTTTATTTAATTTTTTTTCAGAATAAATACAGAAAAGATTGTGGCTAAGAGTATAGACTCAGGCCTCAGACTGCTGGAGCTTGAATCCTCTCTCTGCCCTTTACTAGCAGTGTGGTTGTGGGCAAGTTCCTTAATCTTGTTAAGCTCTGATTTCTTCAGGCTTATCTCTGAAATGGAGATAAGAGTATTATAGATTGTTAGGAGGATTAAATAGATTAATAAACATAAGGAGTTTGCATAGTACCTATTTCGATGTCCACCCCAGAACACAGTGGCTTTAAACAACCGTTCAGATTCAAAACCTAAAACTTTGTGGCTTTAGTAGACAAACATTGTATTGTAACTCACAATTTTGTGGGTCAGGAATTGGGGCACAGAGCTCAGTGAGGGCAGCTTTTCTGCTTCATTCTTCTGCTTCATAAACTGAATGAAGTTGGTGTCATTTTAGCTGGATAGGCTGGTCCACGTGGCTTCACTTACATGTCTGGCATGTGGTAGGGATAACTGGAAGGCTGGGACTGTCTATTTGAGTTCTTACATGTGGCCTCTTTAGCAGAAGGTCTCTGGGTATTCAGACTTCTTACGTGGAAGCTCAGGGCTCCCAGAGCAAGTGTTCCAAGAGGGAGGAATGATAACTGTCAGCTTTTCAAGGACTAGGTCCACAAACTAATACAGCTGCATTTTTGCCATATCAGACTGGTCAAAGCCTTTGCAGAACCCAGAAAGATTCAGGAGAGGGATCAAAGACCCCACCTCTCCTTGAAAGAAATATCAAAGAATTTGTAGCCATTATAATCTGCCCTACTCTCCATAGCACCTAGAAAGTACTGGATAAGCCCAAGCTATAATTAGTATATCCCTGTTTTAGCTTTAAAATTGCTGGTTATAATTTTATTTCAGATTGTCATACCAAAATCAAACTTTAGCCTTGCTTTTTCTTTACCTTTTAAATGTTCCTCATCAGTAGGTGGCAGTTAGAGATTTATAAATGGCCCTATGCAGGCCATTGAGCAATTAATTGTGGGAATTTACCTCACATGATAGCAACGGTTTCTGTTTATGCCACAAGTCATATAGAACTTGGTTTCAATTTATTCATTGGTAGCCCATAATCTCACTAATATCACCACACAGTATGTGTGTTTCCTTGCCAGAAAACAAAGACTTAGAAAAAAAGGTGATATCTGAGTACATTAAAAAGCATTAGTAAACAATAAAATATTTCCTAGATGCAAATACCAGTTAACTGAACCCCAGGCTTTTACCAACAAAATCTTCCAACATTAAAAGAGCAGAAACAAAAAGCCACTTAAAAGTAGCACAAGTTCCCATTTTAAAATTTCTTGTAAAAGTCTGATGATTGTGTGGCATTAATCTAAACAGACATTTCCTGTAACCACTCACGTCCCATAACACATCAGCACCATAATAGGGTTCTGCATTCTTATCTATTGGTTTGGCTGTCTAAATGCGTATTTATTTGCCTTGGCCAAGTCTGCCTATCACTCCTCCCTTTTTATTAATTTTTTTTCCAGATATAATACTGTCCTGAGCTGCACAAATGCTCTTTTTGGTTTGTGAAGCTCAAGGTCATTTTAAAGGCAAGTCCCTGGAGAAGTGAGCATTTGTGACTGGGTCATCTATTTCCCCGAATCTGTTACAGCTTTTAAGATATGTGTAAGGAGGGGAAAATAGATAAGCCAAATCTGTTTTTGAGACGAGAGGCACTTACAAATGGAGCACTACTAACCATGAAAATGTAGCATAACAGTATTTATTTGGGGGGAAAGATCTACTTGATCATTTCATCCTCTGTCTTGAAAATAAAATGTCAATGTCTTGCTTTTATTAAAAAATTCATCATAATGTAAGCCATTCCACTCTCTTCAGCCACACCCCCACCACCCAGGCCTGATCCTATTACACAAATTCTGTTTTGAAGTCATTATCTTCCTCAAATTTCCCAGAACTACCACCCCCACCCCATATTATTTTAATTTGTGCAGCAAGGCACTCCAAAAGGAGTACTTGCTAGAGGGAATATTGATTCAGTAATGGAGCTGCATTTCAATTGTGGTGACAAGGAGCCTGATTTTTTTTTTTTTCATTTTTTCTTTAAGGATGATCAAGATGTTTAGACTCCAGAGGGTAAAATTTATATACACCATCACCTGATTTTACTTGCCCCATTTCTTCTTACTGCTTAGGCAGTGCACTTGGCTTCACAGTTTGCTCTCAGTTCACACATTTGCACCTTTTGAATAGCTTTCAAAAAAGAAGGCTGTCATTCCTCTTTTGGAAAAGAAAAGTTGTCTTCTAACAACTGGGAAGTTGATATTCCTCGGAGACCATCAGTGTCCTCATGTGTGACATTATTCCCATTATCATATTGGGACTCTTACAGACTTTGTGTGAACACTGTTGGTGGAAGGAGCAATAATTAGGAGCCAGGAGGACTGGCTGTGATAGCCTTTTCTGCGCCTCACCAGCAGCTGACATTGGACGAGGCGTTTAACCTTTCTGAGAGTCGTCTTCCTCTGCCATTTAAAACAAGAACGAGGGACTATGTGATCTCATGGGTCCTTTTCAGTTCAGAAAGACAAATAAAAGTAGAACAAGCTTAAAACATTTAGCTTTGGAGTGAATTTAGACTAGGCAGTGTGTTTGAATGAAATACCTTAAATCCTTTTCTAATTAACTCCTTAATAACTCATTTCTTTCATCTGGCATTTTAACCCAAAGCAGGTCCTATTATCTATGCCTCTCGCCTCATGAGACACCCAGGGAACCTTGCACAAAGTGTGAATATGGAAAATGTTCAACTGATTTCCAAGTCTCAGTCACCTTTACTCCACACAGCAACATTTCCAATCAAACTGATGCTCACAGTTCTATTTCTGGCAGCAAACTGCTTGGCCACAGGGTTTGTACAATTTCTCTCTTTTCTCAACACAGCACTTTCCCAGTACATGTAAATTCTGTGTTAATTTTTTGGCTGTTAGCTTAGAAAGAAGGAAAGCTCAAATTTGCTAAATCAAGAAAGAAGAAGTGGATTCAAAAGGGCTCTCTGTACAAAGTGGTTATACTCTAGAGCTAAGACAGACTCTTTTTGCCTCAACATGTTGCTTAAAAATATTGATTAATCATTTTTTCTTTATTAGCTTATATCCTCGAGGTGGTATAATGTATTTGATTTTCCTTTTGTCTTCCAGGAGAGTGGGATGCTATAAACCTGGGCTGACACCATCAGCAAAAGGATTCCAGGGGTGTCTAGTGGTAGGTAAATGCATAATTAATGTCAGTCTCTTCTAATGAAAATAGAAATGTTAGAGAGTGGTAGTATTTTTTTTCCACATGCTATAAAACCTTGCTGGGTGGGCACAAGGCCTGTAGTGAGGTGGAGAGACTGTGGTGAAACCATCCAGTTCAATATTCTAATATTTCTGTTAGTTCCATTCTGATCTCTAGACTCAGTTTTCTGTGCCCATTAAAGAAAGACCCAAGAGTTAACCTAAGACTTGCATGGCTCTCAGAGAGGTATCTAGGCAAAGGAGAGAATCTGATCACAATCTTTACTTCTAACTACCTGTTTTAGTTTCCTAGGCTGCTCAGAGCAGATACAATGAAATGAGTTGGCTTAAACAATGGGAATTTATTGCCTTACAGTTTGAGGCCAGTAAAATGTTCAAATCAAGACATTCTCAAAGCAATGCTTTCTTCACGAGGACTGGCACATAGCAAGGCATACTACAATATCTGTTGTTCTCTCCCTTCTCTTCCAGGTATCGTTGATTTTAATTTCTTACTTCTGAAATCCTCTTTCTGACTCCAGTAAGAGGATTAAGACCCATCTCGAATGAGGTGGGTCGCACTTTAGCTGAAGAAGTCTCATCAAAAGATCCTATTTACAATGGGTTTACAACCACAGGAATGGATTAGATTTAAGAACATGTTTTTTCTGGGTATATAGGACTTCAAACAATTACATGCCACCCTCCCAACCCCCAAAAACCATGTTCTTTCCACATACAAAATACATTCACTCATCAAAACTTCCCCAAAGCCTTAAGTTATTTCAGTAACAATGCTAAGAACAAAGTCTCATCAAAATCCTTTAAAGATGTGATCTCTCCTGGGGCACAATTCCCCTTCCTCTGTGGACCTGTGAAACCTAAAGAACAAGTTATCTGCTTCCAATATACAAAGGAGCCACAGGTATAGGACAAACATTTCCATTCCAGAAGGGAGAAATTAGAAAGAAAACAGAATCCATGGGTTCCAAACAATTCCAAAACCCTGCAGGGCATACTCCATTAGATTTCAAGGTGTGAGAGTCATCTGCAGAATGATGTTTTGTCCTCTGGGCCTGATGGAGTGGCAGCCCCACTCCATCCAAATTTTTGCACAGTGGCCATGTTCTCCCCAAACAGTAGGTTGAAGGCTTTAACCTCTTCAAGCATCAGGGTGGCATCCAGGCTCTCCAGGGTATTGAAGCATAGGGTCCACCCTCATCAAGCATTGGTGTGGTGGCCAGACTCTCTGCAATACCAAGGGCAGCTGAGAAAATTGGAGTGGTAGCACTTTTCCTGAACAATGGGGCAGAAGACATACTCACCCTTTCCACACACATGGGTGGGTCTGCTCTCTTGGCCAGAGAAGATGTCTTTGGTCCAGATCTGAGCTTCCATGGTCCTGACCTTTAAGTGATTTTCCTTCAATCTGTCCCTTTTCTATCATTTTAGTCCAGTCGAACAGTGGTTCTGTTCACACAGGTCTTGCAAAAAACTTGTTGGTTTTGCATGTAGTACACTGTGCTCCAATCAATCAGGCAGTAAGACTTTTCACAGATCCTTCTTGGATAACTGCACCTTCAGTCCTGACTTGCACTGAAATGGTTGACTGAATCCATGTTTAGTTAAACCCTCATATGGAGCATTATTCTCTAGGGACTTGCTTTCTGTAAGCTCAGAATTTTCCAAACCATCAATGTCTGGTTTCTTTGTGCCAAGAAGTTCAGTCCTCAGCTTATCCCTTTCCTATTGCATTTTACTATAAGCTACAAGCAGAAACCAGCCTGCAATTTTCACACTTAGGTTGGAAATATAAATATCCAAGCTTATCACTTCCAAATTCTGCCTTCCACCTGACATCAGAAGTCAATTTTGCCAAGTTATCTACCACTTTAAAACAAGGATTGCCTTTCCTCCAGTTTCCAATAGCATATTCATCATTTCTGTCTGAAGCTTCATTGGAATTATCTTTAGCATCCATGTTTCTAGCAACAGTCTCTTCAAAGCTATCTAAACCTTTTCCATCAAACAGCCCTCAGTTTTTCCAGCCTCCACCCATTACCCAATTCCAAAGTGGTTTCCACATTTTTGGTATTTGCAATAGCAGCACCCCATTTTTCTGGTACCAAAATCTGTTCTAGTTTCCTAGGCTGCTCAAAGCAGATACCATGAAATAGATTGGCTTAAACAATGGGAATTTATTACCCTACAGATTCAGGCCAGGAAAATGTCCAAATCAAGTCATCATCAAGGCAATCTTTCTTCCTGAAGATCAGATGCTGGAGATTCTCAGTTCCTCTGCCACATGGCAAGGCACATGGCAGTACCTGGTGTTCTCGCTCTCCTTTTTCAGCTGATTTCAGCTCTTTGCTACTGTGAATGTATATTTTTAATATCATGCATAGTTTAACAGGCTGAACAAACTCTAATTCCAAATTCCAAGTGTGAAAAAAAATTGAATTAGTTTACATATAAAAAGTATCCTTCATAGGATCAGGAGGTGAGCAGTCATAAGAACCACAGGATTATCTCTCTGTGCTTCTGTTTTCTTTCTTCTCCCATTGCACACTGGCTTTTGTAATTCAGTCAACAATGTGGGTGTATTAGTCAGCCAGAGGGGTGCTCATGCAAAATACCAGAAATTTGTTGGCTTTTATGAAGGGTATTTATTTGGGGTAGAAGCTTACATCTACCAGGCCATAAAGCATAAGTTACTTCCCTCACCAAAGTCTATTGCCATATGTTGGAGCAAGATGGCTGCCAACATCTGTGAGGGTTCAGACTTCTTGGGTTCCTCTCTTCCCAGGGTTTGCTTGGCTCTGGGCTCAGCTCCTCTGCTACCTCCACAAAGTCAGCTGTAGAGTCTGAGGCTCTCTAGGCCTTGCCTCTCTCCACAAGGCCACTGTAGACTATCAGGCAAACAGTTTGTTTCTCTTCCTGGGGATTTCTCTCTTTCCTTACGACCAAGCTCCTCTGTGTGTTCCAGCACACAGGGGCTCAAGCATTAAAACTCCGCATCAGAACTCCAACATCAAAACTACTATAACTCTGTCCTTTGCCATGTCTTTTATCTTTGAGACCCCACCCACCAAGGGGCAGGGCTCAACACCCTACTGAGGTGGCCCAGTCAAATCCCTAATCATAACTTAATCATGCCCAGATGAACAGACCACTTTACAAGCAAAATCCAATATCTGTTTTTGGAATTCATAACTATATCAAACTGCCAAACTGCTACAGTGGGGATGATAGCCATCTCATAACTCCTGAGAGTACACCGTCTAATTTCAAGAGAACAGGCCATGCCATGCAGAGTGTCTTTTATTTCCAATTATCTACCATCTCACTAACACTTTCACTAGCACTCTCCAGGGCAAAGGAGAGGGAGAGACTGGAGTGCAGAATCCAGGGACTTTTCACTGCTGTAGACCAGAAGTGAATATATATCACTCTTGCTCACATTTCATTAGCCCAACCCAATTACGTGGTCTTATCTAACTGAAAAGATGTTGGGATGTAGAATGCTTAGGGAGGAAAAAGGAATGGGATATTGATGATATTACTACATATGAGATTGCTTTTCTCTCCTCCCCTGTTTTTAACAAGTGTTTTGTAATTTTTCCTGAAGTTCATAGCTTGCTTATCTAACATGAGTTAGTTCTGAGGTTATCTTTCCTTTAGAATTTTGACCAGCTCCAATCTGGACTTTTTGTTCTTGATATCTGGGGATTCTTTCTGCTTCTCACTTGAGTTGATCATAAATATTCCTCTTTTTTTGGTTACATCCTCATTCAGATGGAAGGAACATGTTCTCCAGAAGCTTCCTGAGAAAGGGCACTTTCGAGGTAAATTTTTAAATAACTTGCATATCTAAAAATGACTTTATTTTACTTCAGTTTATTCATAGTTTGGCTAGATGTGCAGTCCTATATTGGAAATATTTTTCTTATGGAAATTTAACAACTTTGTTCCTTGCTCTTCTTGTATCTAGTGTTTCTGTGGAGAAGGATAAAGCATTTTTGTTCTAATTTTTTTTATCAGTTGTGACATTATTTTCTTTTCTTTTCTTAATTTTTAATTTTTTAAAAAGATATTTAGATTACATAAATATTACAAGTTCTAATATTTTTATATCACCCTTTTAAAAAAATATATCTTGGGACTGTTGTAGAAACTGCTTTGTCCCTTGTATTCTAAAAGTTAACAACGATGGCTAGTGTGTAAATATATTCATCCATTGTGTTGGCTACTCAATGGAACTCTTCTAAAATTTCTAAAAATTTCATTCATTTTTTTTTTCTTTTAGCCTTTTGACATTTCCTCTTTTGGTGTTACTGTCCCTCCTCTTCTAGTATTATACTTCTGTGTTTTTTTTTCTATTTTCCGTATTTTTAAAATTATCCTTTAATACTTTTATTGGATTTTCAATTTCTATTTTAATAATTTTGATTTCAAAGAACTCTTTCTTGTTCTCTGATCCTTTTGTAGAATTGGAATTTTTGTATCACAGATGAAGTCTTTTTTTCCACTGAGATTATTAATAATATTTTTTCCCAAGTCCCTGCATACATTCTATATCCTTCAAGATGTTTTTTACTGTTGGCTTATTTTGGTTTGTCTTTCATGTTAGAGTCTTTGTTCATGTGCTTGGTGATTTTTTGATGTATGGTTATATATAAGTGTTGGCACTAAAAGGCTGATTGGAATGTTTGTGTGTGTGCGAGAGAGACAGAGACTTGTTGATTGTAGGTTTAATTGTAAGGTGTTCTTATTAGCCTGTCCTATTGGGGATTCCCAAAGTTAATAATTTTTAGATCTTTTTCTTTGACTAATTCAGATTTCCCAGATGAAAATCTCCTGCCTGGATTATAGCATCCTGAGAGGTAGGGAGGAGAAGAAAAATGGAAGTTTCAATGTAAATACATGAAACTTTTACTGAATTTCCCTATTTTCAGTATGGAATATTTGATTCAAATGCATGGTATTCTCACTGCTGAGAAACTCTGTATTACACTATAATTATTAAATTTCTACTGTTTTGTAAGAATGAAAATGGGACAGATCTTTGGCTGAACAGCATGGGAAAGGAGATTTTGAAGTCTAATTGCTTCTTAAATAGACTTTTAACCAATTCTTCAATTTTAGTTCTTATTTCCCTGCCCTTCCATGTAACCTCCCCCCCCCCACTCCCTCATCCACAAGTTTTTGGAGGGTCTGTAGAATAAATTGGATTATTTTTCAGTTGTAGTACTGCTAGCTTAAGTTTAGTTTCGTGGGGGTCTTTAAGTCACTTATTACTCATTCTGCTTTCCTAAATTCTGTGGATATTATTTTCTTTTATGGACACTTTATTCTTGTGAATTTAGTTTAAAAATCCTTTTATTGACATTTAAAATATTTATTATGGAAATTTTCAAACATGCACAAAAGTAGAGAGAATAGTGCAAAAACCTCCATGTACTCATCACTGAGCTTCAACAAATACCAACATATTAACAATTTGGTTTCATCTCTTTCCCTTCCTTTCTTCTCCACCATCTTAATCCTCACTGGAATATAGTACAACAAATCCCAGAGATCATGTAATTTTATCTGTAGAAATGCCTCATGTTTATCTAACAGGTAAGGGCTTTAAAAAATTGCAAAACATGACACCCAACAAAATTAACAGTAATTATTTAATATAATCTAATGTCCAAAGTCTACTTTCAGATTTCCCTGATTAAGATAAAAGTTGTCTTTTTACTTTTTTTTTCTAGTCAGGATCTTCATTCTGTTCTGTTGATCAGCAAGTGAGCATAGATGAACCAATAACCAAATAGGAAATATGACTGTGCTACCTCTACCTATTTCTGTGGAAGAGTGGCATAGGCAGGCCTGTCCCAGATCACTTGGTTTAAGCCCTTTATCCTTAATTCTATTAACAATGTCTCCTGTCATGCTCAGAACCGTTACGGTTTGGACAAGAAATGATATGATTTGTCCCTAGGTACAGGGGCAGTTTCCTAGTCCATAAGGAATCACAATTCTTCACTTATTTTCTCTACAATTCCCAGCCCTGAAAAGTCCCTACTTTTAAAATGGCCTCAGAGGGATCCCCTCTTTCTCCTGTTCCCCCTCCTTATTTGATGGTGGGATTAAATGCACAGATAACTTCCTTTTACAATGAGTGCATCTCATTCTCCAAGGAATTGCTCAACTTCTTCAGCCCAGAAGCTCAGTCTGGGCATAGACCTCTCATTTTAGTTCATTGTACTTGAGACATTCATCTTGGAAGCAAATGTGAGACTCTAATTTTGGGGTGGAGGGGATTCCTGTCACAGCTATTTTATCATTCTTTAAATGCCTGGCGAGCTCCATCTCTCATGCCTTGCTCCTTTTGTTCTTTGTGTAATTTTGTGCTTTGAAAAACTCATTTGTTTTGAGCTCCTCTTTGTCTGTATGGGATTTATCATTCCTGAGCTTTGTTCGGTTTCATTGTCAATCTGTTCCAACTTGCTTTATAATATCTTTCAGGAATTCATCACTCTTATGGTTTGTGGTAGCATACCACCTGGCTTTCAAGTGCTGTTATGGATTTATTTTTATCACTTTATTTCTTCTGTCATTAGAAAAGGGATTTGAGGAAGCAGGAAAGCTCAACTCAAAAGTGTTTGGTAAGCCATTTTGAAGGAAGTGAGAGCTTATATGCTTTTTTATCTTCTTATATAGACTTCTTGAAATATTTCCCTTTTTTTTGTACCATTTTGTTCAAATCTACTTTTTGAAAAAAGACACTTGCAGAGACAAACTTCCATTGGAATATCTACTAATTGTGACAACAAATATGCATAGTCAGACCTAATCCATAATTGCTAAAATCCCTCATCCAAGGATAAAAAAATGTTGTACCCATAGAGATGGGTTCATTTTCTTTCTTTATGATGATAAGGATCAGTACTACCAGGAAACTAGAGATCTACTCTTGGCAAGACAGATAAAACTTATGTGAATATGAAAATGCCAATAAAAACCATGATGAGTTATCACTATATGCTCATTAGAATGGCTAAAATGAAAAACATTGGTATTACCAAGTGTTGGCATGGATGCAGAGCAACTGGTACTCCCTTACCAGCTGATAGGAATAAAAAGTGGTACAACCACAGCCGCTGTGGAGGACCATTTGTCAGTTCCTAAGGACATTGAATATATATTTGTCGTGGGACCCAGCAATGCCATTGCTAGGTATATACCCAGAAGAACTGAGAGCAGTTACATGAATAAATATCTGCACACCAATGTTCATAGCAGCATTACTCATGATAGCCAAAAGTTGGAAACAACCCAGGTGTCCATCAACTGATGAATGGAAAAACAAAATGTGGAGTATAAGCATGATAGAATATTATGCAGCAGTAAGAAGAAATGAAGTTGTGAAACATTTGACAACATGGATGAACCTGGAGGACATTATTTTGAGTGAAGCGAGCCAGACACAAAAGGACAAATACTGTATGGTTTTCCTATTATGAACTAAATATATTATGTGAAATATAAATATATTATATGAAATATGAATATGGGTAGAATTGCATATATAAAGCTGTTTTTCTTCGAGGCGGAACAAACGTAGTTTAATACTACAAAATGTTAACATCAGACTCATTATACTAAGTGAAGGAGACCTGATACAGAGTACTACATACTGTATGACTCCATTTATATGAAATGTAAATATAAATCAATTTATAAAGATGAAATGAGATTAGTGGTTATGTAGATCTGAGGAAAGAATGCTAAGGGGTGTGGAGCCTTTCTTTCTGGAGTAATGAAATTGTTCTAAAATTTTTGAGAAGATGAATGTACAACATTATGATTATACTAAAAGCCATTGATTATACACTTTGGATGGAAGAGCCAAAAACACCAACTATATACAGTGGGGGAAGCATACACAGATTGAGAGGTGAGGAATTTTCTTGTTTTTTGTTTTTTGTTTATTATTATTAAAATAGTGAAAATGCTCTAATAATGATTGAAGTGATGAACACACGACTATGTGATTATAGCAAATACCTTTGATTGTACACTTTGGATGAATTGTATGCTTTATTAATATGTATCAATAAAATTGATTTGTTTAAAAAAAAGTGGCACAACCCTTGGAAAAATTGCTAAATTTGAACACACATATACACTTTGTCATGTGTGGCAAATAATGGAGTCAGGACTGAAACCAAGTGCTCTTGATACTTTGTACAACTTTATTTCATTAAACGTACTGGGCCTCACTATATAAATTGGGACCTCAGATAGATTTTTTTTCAATATTTCATTCCCTCAGAGCCTTTCCATCTCATAGCTATCCTAAGAAACTACTCTAGGCTAATCTTATTGAATTTATGAGTTAACTACTATGGCTGTTTGGCATTGTTTGTGAATTCCAAAAATAGATATTGGATTATGTGTGTAAAACTGCCCTGTACCTGGGCATGATTAAATTATAATTAGGGCTTTGATTGGGCTACATCAGTAGGATGTTGAGTCCCCGCCCCCTTGGTGGGTATGGACTCACAGGTAAAACTGTGGGGCAGAGCAGAGGAGTGAGTTGGAGTTTTGATGTTGGAGTTTTGATGTTGGAGGATACTTGATGCTGGAGTTCTTAAGCTGAGCCTGGAGAGAATCGAGCCCCGGGGAGAGAGACAGCTGGTCACCTGATAGTCTATAGCTGGCCTTGTGGAGAGAGCAAGGCAGCTGAGCTTGGAGAGAGACAGGCCCGGGGAAGAGAGGAAGCCTGAACCCTCACAGATGTCAGCAGACATCTTGCTCCAACTTGTGGCAATAGACTTTGGTGAGGGGAGTAACTTATGCTTTATGGCCTGGTAACTGAAAGCTTCTACCCCAAATAAATACCCTTTATAAAAGCCAACAGATTTCTGGTATTTTGCATCAGCACCCTTTTGACTGACTGACTAACTACATTTTAAAAGGAGCTTTCTTAGAAACATTTTCTCACCCACAGCAGTTTGGTCATATTTGTGGGGAGTACTTTGCTTTTTGCTATGTTATCTTTAGATCACATTGTAGCAGCTAATTGCTATGCTTATGTGTAGATCCAGTTTGTTTGGAAAGGAACAAATCATCTGCACCTGAATTCATTTCTTACTAAGAATTCTAGAAGTTTTCTGAGCTCTCCAGTGCCAAAAGAGCAAAGTGCATAACTAGAGAAGTGGAAGGCGGTCAAGCATAGAGGCCTGCAGCTCTGGCCATCCTGCCACAGGTATCCCTGGCTTTTAAAACATCATCCTTTGCTGTGCATTTAAGTTCAAATACCTGATAGGAGATGATATTATGGACAGCAAAGAGAATATAGGTCCTAATTTGGGATTAAGTTGGGAATTTTAGAGTTGGGGAAAGAGATAATGTAGAGATGAGAAGGAAACAAAGAGCCAAGTAATACTTTAAAGGACCTGAGGTTTATACTCAAACTAGGCAATCCTTCCAGTATCAAGAAGTCAAGGTGTTGTCCTTTCCTTTCTGCTCCAAGTGTCCTCTTTACTCAAGGTGTGGATTGTTCCTTTGTGTCTTATTTTCCCCTTTAAGGTTTCCCTGATGCTTTGAGTATATATTTTCATGTGTGGATGATATGTTCCTGCTTTGGCTGGATTTGTTCCAGATTCTTGAGTGATTTCTAAATTTAACATCTATTTCTGGCTTTGGAAATATCCAAAGAGGGACTTGAAGACAACTAGGCTGTGGCTTAAGATGTTCAAAACATAAAGATGGGTGATTAAGCACTAAGAGGTTTTTGATTTGTTTTCTCTATATTGTTCGATAGAAACAAAATGTTTGAGAATTGAGGTTTAGAAACGAATAGTGGACTGACAGTTTTAT
This sequence comes from Chaetophractus vellerosus, assembly GCA_004027955.1. Taxonomy (NCBI): domain Eukaryota; kingdom Metazoa; phylum Chordata; class Mammalia; order Cingulata; family Chlamyphoridae; genus Chaetophractus; species Chaetophractus vellerosus. The sequence continues at coordinate 15,600 of PVKH010003402.1, forward strand.
AAAGTCGTCTAAATTTTATAAATATGAAAGAATTCTCAATGGAAATATAATATAGTTTATAACATTCAGACTTAATGCTCTATGATTCAGTCAAATTAATGGAGTAATCAGGGAAACAGTATATAAACTGAGAACACATCACATTCTAAAGTGGTACCTGAACCTTAAGTTATCTGAAGCATAATTTTACCTACTTTAATTTTTCCCACTCAACATTTGCTGCTCTGAAGAAGCCATTATAATATTTTGGAGTAAACAATGTTTAAAATAAAATAATGTTTATTTTCAAATACACATTTCAGTCTTAAGTAGTGTTTTCAGTGTGATTAAATATGAACTGCTAGTCTGTGCTAGATTAAGAAATAACCATGTAACTTTATTTCCCTTTTCCCTCAACTCCTTCTCTCACATTAAGGTACATGAAGGCAGTTAATCATTATTTGTTCATGGTAAGCATGATAATCCAAAGCGTGAGATATTTGAAATACCCACTCAATTCATTTTCTGTTCACTTAAGAATCATTTTATTTTAATATCATTTTTAGAGACTACAAAGAGAGGAAGGGAATAAAGGAGGAAACTCCCTGCACTGCATTTGCTTCTACAAATTCTGCTAATGCCTGCAGCCCCAGGATCCTGATTTTTTTTGTCAGGGTTTAGCCTGTCAGTTGGGTTTTTGTGCCTACTTAGGACAGGAGATCAGATTGAAAACCTGAAAGAGTGAATTTTGTTCTATTTGGCTCACATAGGAGAAAAATTATAGTAGGTTGGCTCAGTGGGGATAAAATGAGGTAAGCTTATCTTTTTACTGTTTTATTTTCATTGTAAAAGTAATATCTGTTCACATGGAAAAGTCTAAAAAAGAGGAGAAATATTTGTAATCCTATACCCTACTATTGGCATTTTTCTATTTCCGTGTAGGTTCTTTTTATATATCTTTAAACATATATACAGCATATACTACATGTGTATGCATTTATTATATACACACACATATAATATACACATTCATACAATTATACATTCAGTTTAATTATTTAAAAAACCAATAATAAATGATGAGTATATTCCAATGCTATTATATACAGTCTGAAAAAAAAACAAACTATTTCTCCATTGTATATTTTAGCTTATTAAACAATTACCATATGTTGGTTCTCTATTCAATGCTGAGGATACAGTTTCTATCCCAGAGAACCATCAAGTATAATAAAGAGACAGAGTGAAAAGACAATTTTGTAAGCATGAAAATTTCTACCATAGGTGATATGAGAGCAACAGTAGAGAAGTTTGTTCACACTGGGATATCAAGGATGTCCTTTCAAAAAAGGTTAACATCTAAACTGTCTTGAAGGCTAGAATTTCAGTAAAGGGGTGTAGGTGTAGAAGGGGGCTAAGGTGGCCCAATCCAAAAGATATGAGAACAAAGCACATTGAAAATATTGAAAGCAGTTTCCCATCACCAGAAGATAGGATAATGAGGTAGGAGTGGTAGAGTGATGAGTAATAAGCCAGGTGAAATACGTAGGAACAGATAATTTAAAAAATCAGGCTAAATGTTTGTATATCATTCAGAAAGAACTTGAGAGCCAGGGAAGGATTTTAAACTAGGGAGTGGCGTAATCAGAATTGCATTTCAGAAAGCTCAGCAGAGCAGTCTGGGGAACGGATTGGAGAAGATAAGGTATGGAGATTAGTTAGAATGCTGTTGATAATGATTCTTTGAATGGAGATGATTGCATGTACTGAGGCAGAGGCAGTGTGGATGAAATGGAAGGAGTAGACTTGAGAGTTATGCTTTGGCACTAATATTGATAGGGCCAAGTGACTGATTACATGTGAAGTATGAGGGATAGGACAGTCAAGGGTAATTTTCAGATTTCTGATTTGAAATCGGGCCGAAAGACAGAGTACTGGTAGAGGATAAGGTTTTGGAAAGAAGATGATGAATTTAGTTTTGAAGAGGCTGAGTTTGAGATTCATGTTGTACATTCAAAATAAATCATTGGGTGGAAAGGCTGGACTAAAAATTTAGAGTGGATAGATTTACTGAGATCAATGGTTCTAAGCCTTGCTACACATAAGAATCAGGATTTTGAAAATTTTATTGCCTAGAATGTATGCCAGACCAATAAAATCTGAATCTCTGAAGGCAGGACCCAGACATCAGTACTTCAAAAACTTTCTGGATTATTCCTATGTGTCTCTTTGATTGAGAACCATTTTCCTAAATGGTTAGTGTAGACAGTGGATCTCAACCATGACTGCACATTAGAATACATTTGATGTGCTTTTAAAATCCTTATTGTGCAGGCCACATCCTACAACAATTAAACTAGAGTACATGTGGGTGGAACCCAGTTAACAGTATTTTTATAGCAGTTTCATTGAGAAATAATTCACATACTATAAAATTCCTCCTTTTAAAGTTTTCATTCATTTAAAGCCACAGTTCAGTGACTTTCAGTATGTTCAAAGAGTTGTGCAACATAACAACTATCTAAATATAGAAAAATTTCTCTTTGGGCTTTCCATGTGCCAGTCAGGCCCTGAATTTCAACAGAGTTGCAACACCTACTCTCCAGTTCATTGGACTCACCCAGCACAACTAACAAGAAAATGATGATGGACCACGACCATCCCAAGGAACAGAGAGAGTCTACAACTGCAAGCAAGGTAGTCCTATCTATCTGCCCCATGGAATCAAAGCCCCCTCTCAATTAGAGGCGGAGTCAGCATCAGCATTCCAGAATCCTCAGGATTGGGGAATGAACATTGGACTAGAGTAGACTTACTGTTATTTTACTATAGACTTATTGTTATTCTAGCAACGGAAGAATATTTATCATTGATGTGGAGGCAGTGGCCACCAGAGGTTCTAGGGGAGAAAAGGGGAAAAATAGGTATAATATGGGGACATTTTGGGGACATTGGAATTGTCCTGAATGATGTTGCAATGACAGATACAGGCCATTATATATCTTGTCATAACTTACAAAATTGTGTGGAAGAGAGTTTAAACTATAATGTAAACTATAATCCACACTTAGTGGCAATATTCCAAAATGCATTCATCAATTGTAACAAATGCACCACACTAATTAAGGATGTTGTTGATGTGGGAAAGTTGGGAGATGTAGGGAGTGGGGCATATGGGAATCCCCTACATTTTTAATGTAACACTATGTAATCTATCTTAAAATTTTAAAAAAAGTATTAAAAAATAAATATAGAAGATTTTCATCTTCTCAAAAAACATCTCCCTATCCATTAGCAGTCACTCCCTCTTCCCACCTCCTATCAGCCCCTAACACCCGTTAATCTTTCTATCTTTATAGATTTGCCTATCCTGGTCAATTTACGTAAGTGGAATTATACAATATATGGTCTTATATCTGGCTCCTTTTGCTTCACATAATGTTTTCAAGTTTCATCCATGTTATTGTATGTATCAACACTTAATTTCTTTTAATGGCTAAATAATTTTCCATTGCAGGAATATCCACATTCTGTTTATCCATTCATCAGTTGATGGACATTTGGCCACTTTTCGTTATTATGAATATTGCTGCTGTGAACATTCATGTACAAGTTTTTGCATGGAAATATGTTTCTGGATCTCTTGGGTATTGTAACGGTTTGAGTTTTATGTAATTATGAATTCCAAAAATATAAATTGGGTTATGCTTGTAAACTCATCTGTTCATCTGGGCATGATTGGTTTATGATAAAGGCATTAACTGGGCCACGTTAGGAGGGCGTTGGGCCCCGCCCCTCAGTGGGTGTGGTCTCAAGTATAAAGGCCAGGCAGCAGATTTGAGTTGCAGAGATTTAGACAAGCAGATTTGAGAAGCAGTTCTGATGTTGGAGTGAGCCGATCGCCGGATAGTCTACAGCTGGCCTTGTGGAGAGACGCAAAAGCGTAGAGAACCTCATGGTCTACAGCTGAACTTGTGGAGGAAGCAGAAGCTAAGCCCCAGCCCCGGCAGGAGAGGAACCCAAAGACCTGAGCCCTTGCAGACGTCAGCAGCCATCTTGCTCCAACACGTGGACTTTGGTAGAAGAAGAAACTTATCCTTTGTGGCCTGGTAACTGTAAGCGTCTACCCCAAATAAATACCCTTTATAAAGACCAACCAATCTTTGGTGTATTTCAAAGGGCACACCTGTGGCTGACCAAAACAGGTATATACCCAGGAGTGGAATTTCTGAGTCATATGGTAACCCTATGTTCAATTCTATGGAAACTCCTTTGGAAGAACTGTTAAACTGTTTGCCAAACAGTTTTACCATTTTACATTACCATCAGCAGTGTATGAGGGTTCCAATTTCTTCACCTCCTTAATGACACTTGTTATTGTCTGTTTTATTCTAGCCATCCCATATGGTCTGAAGTGCTATACAATAAGGTTTGGATTTGCATTTTCTTAATGATTAATGACATTGTGGAGTTGCTTTAAGGATCATGGGAACGAACACAGGCTCAATAACCTGCTTAAATGACCACTTGATTTCTTACACAGCACAAAGTGTCCAAAAGAGCAGGAGAAGCGATCCCATTGTGGCCAGTCCCCGGGGAAGACAATTGCTTTGGTCAGCGTTGGTGGTTGTCATTTCCACCTATCCTGCTTCACGTTGGAGAGGAGAGACGCCCATGCTGCCTAAGAGCTGGTTATTAACACAACCCTTTGAGGAGGGAGCCCTAGCTACCGATTAAAAAACACGTATCAAACAATCTTTGTTTAAAGTTCCTGTCCTGTTAAACAGCTGGGGCTGCTTGTTCTTGGGTTCAGCTTCAAGATACTGTCAGGCTGTATCATTAGACTTGTCACCCATGGACTGCAGAATGGAAGCACATTGAAACATCTGTATACAATCAAGCAAGAAAGGAAAAGGAAGCGTGTAGGCAATGGCTGGGAGATGGTCACAGGTGTGTCCATAACTTCCCCAACAGATATTGAATATGTTTTCATGTACTTATGGACCACTTGTGTATCTTCTTTGTAGCAATGTCTATTCAAATTCTTTGCCCTTTTTTAATTGGGTTATTTGCTTTTATTGTGGAGTTATAAGAATTCTTTATATATTCTAGGTATATGTCTATTATCAAATATACAATTTGCAAATATTTTTCCCAATCTGTGAATTGTCTTTGTATTTTCTTGATTATGTCCTTTGCAGCACAAAAGTTTTTGATTTTTGATGAAGTCCAATTTTATCCATTTTTTCTTTTGTCATTTGTGCTTTTGGTGTCATATCTAAGAAATCATTGTTTAATCCAAGTTCAGGAAGATTTACTCTGAGGTTTTCTTCTAAGAGGTTTGCAGTTTTAGCTTCATTCTACATTTTGACCCATGATCCATTTGGAGTTCATTTTTTCCATATGGTATATGATAGGAGTCCATCTTCATTCTTTTCATGTTCATATCTAATTGTCCTGGCACAATTTCTTAATAATACTATTCTTCCTCATTGTATTGCCCTGGGACCCTTATTGAAAAATCTCAACCCTCAACCCTATTCTATTGATCTCTATGTCTATTGTTATGCCAGTATCACACTCTCTTGATTATTATAGATTTGTAGTAAGTTTTGAAATTGGGAAGTCTGAGTATTCCTACTTTGTTCTTCTTATTTTAAGATATATTTTTTTACCCTACTGGATCCCCTGCATTTCCGTATGAATTTTAGGATCAGTTTTTCAATTTCTGCAAAAGTGACAGGAGGTATTTTGATATGGATTGCATTGAATCTGTAGATCATTGGGGGAGTATTGCCATCTTGCCAATGATAATTTTCCAATACAGGAACACAGAATGTCTTTCCATTTATTTAGATCTTCTTTAATTTCTTTCAATGATGTTTTGTAGTTAACAGTGTACTTGTCTTGCACTTCTTTTGTTAAATTTATTCCTAATTATTTTATTTTCCTTGATGGCATTGTAAATGGAATTGTTTCCTTAATTTCAGTTTTGGATTCTTCATTGCCAAAATATAGGAAAACAATTGATTTTTGTATATTGGCCTTGTAACTGCCAGCCATGCTGAACTCATTTGTTAGCCCTAATGCTTTTTTTGGTGTGTGTGGATTTCTTGGGATTGTCTATTACAAGATTGTGTCCCCTGAAAATAGAGATAGTTGTACTTCTTATTTCTAATCTGGATGCCTTTTACTTCTTTTATTTGACTAATTGCCCTGGCTAGAACTTCCAGTACAATGTTGATTTGAAAATAGGAGTAGTGAACATTTTGGTCTTATTTTTGACCATGGAAGGATGATGTTAGATTTGGTTTTTGTAGATGGCCATTATCAGGTTGAGAAAATTCCCTTCTAGTTCTGGTTTGATGAGTGTATTTTATCACAAGAGGATGTTGGATTTTGTCAAATGCTTTTCCTGCATCTATTGAGATTATCATGTGATTTTGTCCTTTATTGTAGTAATATGGTATATTATAGATGCTTTCTCCTACTATTGGGTGGAGTATTCTGTAGGTGTCTGTTAGGCCTAGTTGTTTCATAGTGTTATTAAAGTCTTCTCTTTCCTTACTGATCTTATCTCTAGTTGTTCAAATGTCTAGTGATTTTCTCTAGAAATAATTTTTATCTTAAAATATTTTTTTCTGAAATTAGGAAAACAATTAGTTTTCTTTTGGTTACTCTTTGCATAATACCCCTTTTTACATCCTTCTTCTTTCAATCTTTTTTTTTAAGAATTTAAAGTGTGACTTGTAGATGGCATATAGTCAATTTATGATTGTTTGTTTCATTAGGTCAATAGCTGCCTTTTAAAGTAATGTATTGCCCATTTACTTTTAAATTTGTTACTGATAAAGTAGACTTTACATTTCTATATGTTATTGTCTTTTGAATTTATTTTTCCATTATTGCCTTCTTTTGTGCTATATAAATGTTTTCAATTTTACCATTTTAATTCTCTATTTCTTTTACTATTTTTAAAGTTATTTTTTTAATGGTTGCTTTGAAGATCACAATTAACATCTTAACTTTAAATAATCTAGTTCAGATTAATGCCAAAATCGTTTAAATAGAATGAAAAAACTTATTCCTACATAGTGCTGTTTTCTCCGCACCTCCTTTGTGCTATTATGGTCAGGCAGATTACATTTTTGCATATTATAAACCCATCAGCATGGTTTTATAATTGCTGTTTTATGCAGTTTTTAAGTCAAATAGGAGAAGAAAATAGTTACAAACAAAAATACATTTGTACTATTTTTTATTTACCTACACAGCTACCTTTACCAGTCCTCTTTGTGAGGATTGGAGTTACTCTCTAATGTCCCTCATTTAAGCCTGAAGAACTCCTTTTAGTATTTCTTGTGTAGCAGATCTGCTAGCAAGTTATTCTTTCAGTTTTTGTTTACCTGAGAATATCTTAATTTCTCCTTCATTTTTGAAAGATAGATTTTCTGGATATAAAATTCTTGGTTGATGGTATTTTTCTTTCCACATTTTGAACATGTGATTCCACTACTTTATAAAATTCATGGTTCTTCTGAGAAGTCAGCTATTAATCTTTGAGCATCCTCTGGAAAAGATGAGTTGCTTTCCTCTTGATGTTTTCACGGTCCTCTCATTTTCCTTGACACTTGACAGTTTGACTATGATTTGTATAAGAAATTACAAATTTCTTGTACAAATTATAAGAATTTTATAATTTATCCCAGTTTGAGTTTGTTGAGCTTCTTGTGCACATTAATGTTTTCCATTAAAGTTGGAACGTTTATAGCCATTATTTCTTAAAATAGGATTTCTACCCCTTCTCTTTCTCTCTCTTTCTCTCTCTCTCTCTCTCTCTCTCCCCCTCCCCTCCTCCTCTCCTTTTGGGACTCCCATTATGCATACTTTGTATTCTTGATGGTATCCCATAGGTATCTGAGGCTCTTTTCATTTTTCTTCATTCTTTTTTTTTTTTTCTGATTTCATCCTAGATAATCTCAATAGATTTATCTTCAAATTCACTGATTCTTCTAGGCCAAATCTGCTATTGAACTGCTCTAGTGAAATTTTCATGTCATTTCTTGAACTTTTCAACTCTAGAATTTCTCTTATTTTTTAACAGTTTCTTTCATTGTATTGATATTGTGATCATGTTTATGTATCAACTTGGCTAGTTGTTTTGTCAAGCAAGCCTTCACCTGATTGTTACCTGTGAAAATATTTCATGGATTTAAATCTTTAGTCAATCAATTGAATCTATAGCTGTTTACATCTATGAACAACAAAGGAGATTACCTTCAGCAATGAGAGAAGTCTCATCCAGTTCATTGAAAGCCTTAAAAGCAGAACTAATGACTTCAGCAGTCAGTAAGAATTTCTATCTCTACTTCAGCCAGCCAGCTTCTCCTGGGAATTCATCTAAACCTTCACTGGAGTTCCCAACTTGTAGACTGCCTTATAGAATTTGGACTTGCCAATCCCTATGGTCAGAAGGATATATATATATATGTATATATACTGTGGGTTCTGTTTCTCTGGAGAACTCTGACAAATTCAGATATTCTCTATTTGATCAGACATAGTCCTTAAACTTTCTTTTAATTCTATAGACATTGTTTCATTTAGTTTTTTCAACATTTTTATAATAGTTGACTTCAACATTTGGGCTACCTCAGTGACAGTTTCCATTGACTGCTTATTTTCCTTATTTGGGTCATACTTTCCTGTTTCTTTCTATGATTCATGCTTTTTTAGTTGAAATCTGGACATAGATAATATAATGTGGAAACTATGGAACACATCCTCTGCTATCCCCAAAATTTTTTTAAAACATTATTTTAAAATAAGTTTTAGATTACAGAAAAGTTACATTGAAAATATAGTTACATTGAAAACATTTTCCCATTTTAATAACATACTACATTAGTGTGTTACATTTGTTACAGTTGTTGAACAAATTTTGAAGCGTTGCTACAAACCATGGTCAATAGTTTACCTTATGGTTTACACTTCACACAGTACAATTTTATAGGTTTTGACAAAATGTATAATGGCCTATGTATTAGTCAGGGATCTTTAGGGAAACAGAACCGACAGGAGATATTTGTAAATAGTATGAGATTTTATAAAATTCTCTTGGGGCTGGCTGTAGCTCAATTGGTAGGGTGCCGGTTTACCACATGGGAGGCCCTGGGTTCGGTTCCCAGGTCCTCCTTGAGCGGGCAGACCGCCTTGAGAAGGCAAGCCGCTGTGGGCAGGGCAAAGC